>JAKRRZ010000541.1:0-19255 GCA_022627015.2 Podosphaera aphanis | reverse complement strand
TTTCCACTCAAAAGTGGATTTTTTCGTCTGTAGCGCCGTCCACAGTGAAATTAGATAGTATTAGGTGATGAATGAAAGTGAAGCGGAACTGATCTTAAAGTCGGGGGGAATGGCTTTCAGCGAATTTCCAGACCTTCTCGCCTTCCCCTCTTTCTGAGCTTTGACCCAAGGAAGAAGAATTTTCACCTGCATAGGAACTTGCATATCCTCAAGCAATTCGACCTTTATGCGGGCCAGCAGTAGTACTTGCGTACTGAAAATCAATAATCTGGTAGCCATGCAAGTGCAAAGATTTTGGACTACCGAGGCCTTGCATTTAGACAGGTTCAACTGTAGTTGCCACAATTGATGACATGATATGCGCTTACCTTGAAAAAAAGGCCAACATTGTCGAAATAATTTTACATAATTGCCTTGGTGTGCATATTTTCTTCTTTTGTCTGATTTTACAGTGTTAAATATACCAGTTTCGTTGATTTGGCGATGGAGGTTTGTATCAAATAATCAACACAGTAAATTACAGCGCGTTCTTCGTTTACTCACTGAACGTACTCTCGCTGGCAGTACACAATGTTTCTTTTTGGGACATTACGATAGTCGTACACTAGGAGCTTCTCCTCGTGTAGGTGAAATACTCAAATATGAGGTAAAGGGTAAAAAATGGTAAGGAATATTCAACTCGTGACTTATTTGAGCTCAAAATACGGTCCTATGATATTCCCACATATAGAATAAACCCGGATATATAATATAATTTTGGCGTTCTGAATTATATTCTATAGCAGGGGTACCCACAGTATTCTTCCGCTGCCTGACGTCAACCATTCATCTTCTCCATGCTTTATGCGGTCCAGCGGAGAGCCTGGTCTGTACCTGAACCGAGTCAGGTACAGACCGTACATATACAATTCCTCCAGGGTAGTGTCCGTCCAGTGGAGAAAATCCTCGCTTCAGGGGTGTAATTCCTACTAGCTCCAAAAACTCCCTACTAATTTCAAGGCTAACTATAGCATGAAGATTTTGCCTGAACCGTTAGGTAGCGGCCGGCTTTCATGTCCCTATCATCAACATCACTCTCCATCATTGCAGCTATCACCAACTTCAACAGCAAGACTATTAATATCCGTATTGAAAATATCTGCATTCTAATATTCCCACAAAGTATAAAATACGAAGAAAATCCAAACCTCATCCGTTACTGGAAAAGCTGAAGAAGCCCCTTGATCTGAAAAGAGTAGAAGAAATAAGCCAGACCGATGAGAATTGGATGGACTTTCTCTACGACGATTAGATTTGGCCTCAAAATGGCTCATACCCAAGAAAGTGAACTACCCGAAAGGTCTGTACCTTGATTTTTAGTTCAAAGGCTCAGTGGACTAATCATCCGACCGATATGGTCGAAGAATTTCTACCACCGGCTTGATGATTAAAAAGCAGAGAAGTTGTGACAAAATCTTGAATGGATATAGTGAAAATGTTTTGCAAATGCTTGGGCTTGCACTTTTTACGAATAACGGGAGAGGTTCATCGCCACAATCGAGTGGCCGCTTTACCGCGACCTTAACCCAAAGAAGCATTTGTGAGATAGAGTGAAGGATTACATACAGTAACATTATTCGAAACTGGATGCTGGGAAACAGAAGTGGTCTTATGACGAACCTTGAAAAGCGGTGAATAAAGCATGGCCTTGGGATGACGCTACGAAATCGAAAAAGCTGGAAAAACTTATTAGTGGGAAGATATGAGGCTATTTTGTGTGATAGAGAAGGCTTATGAAACCATAGATGAACGTGTAGCAGTAATCATTTTGCGTATTAGGAAGAAGAAATTTAGAAGTACAAATAAAATGACTCGATTTGGTTTTGCTTCAAGAATTAGCGTAGTGGACAAAATCTCGGCTGGATTAAAACGCCATACAAATAATCCTTGTTGAATCTATTAAAAGAATAATAAAAATTGATTTCTAATGGTATAATACCGAATCAGGAAAAGATGGCCTTCAAAAGCCCCCACTTTTTGCTCCGCTGGACAAAACCTACCCTGGAGGAATAGTATGGTCCGTCTCACTTAGTCACGGAGAAAAAGGCTCCATCGGCCAAGCTGTCTGCAGATCGCCACGTGATAAGTATACCGTATTAGGGTGGAACTTGTGCACAAGCGGGTCAAAAATAGGTACACATGGTCCAGAAATTAAAAATCCCATCTCACGTGCCCTCCAATAGCCGAACGCCGAACGCCGACCGGGTATTGGCCACATTTGAGACACCAGAGAATTTCTTGCATGACCTCCACCCCACGGAGAGAGTGTTGCACATACATGTATGTACTTGTAGACAAAAATTTAGGGCACGTGAAGCTGCACGCCCCCCACCAAATTATTTTTGACTCTGAAATTCTGGACTAAATAATTGTGAGTCCTCGGCAATTCTGGATGATTCCCATACAACAGTAACAATTTTCAATCGTTAATTACTTTGCATCAAAGCCATAAATTTATATTCGGAAACCCGAGAGTTATTGTAGAGACACTTATCTAACTTATAGGGGACACATAATTAAATTTTATGGGTTTGTGGTAGACTAATTATCAACGAAAAGTAGGGTAAGTTTAATGTTGCGACTAGGTGAGGCGCCACACAGCTTGGCGTTATCCTGCGGACAGGGATACGGCATGGCTTTGGGTAAGTGTGCTTAGACGAACGCCTGGGTCGCTCGCGATGCTCGTTGGTGTGCGGGTCAACTTTTCGCCTACAACTCATCGTGCGAAAGGTCTGGGCTTCGGCTTAAGATGCTCACTCACTGCTACTACAATGTCTCTCGGGAGAAATTAATTGTGAATATCTCTTAGTGAAATAAGAATGGGTTAGTGAATGAGGGGATTTAGATGTATTCCAGGGAATGACCAAAAAAAATCTGTTTTATCGTTCCACTCTTAATAAACCAGAGGACTCACTAGGCGTAAAGCCTTTTAATTGGCATTAGAGAATGAAGGTACGAAGAGGCATCGAACGGTGAAAATTGTTAACAGACGACCAAGATCATCGGTTTTGGCGCGAGTTCTGCATTACTAGCTCAATTAGCTGCATTCACCGGCCACAGTCCGTGAGCTTCATAAAATGCACGAGATCAATTTTAATAACTCAAACAAATTCGACCGGCTCGAATTTGTTCAACTTAGAATTTGGTTTTTTTGCAAAAGTATGTACTTGGGGGTTCTTTATCAGCGTCCCCCCCGTACTTTAGTACGGGGGCATAAGCACATTGCCCACACAAGGATTAATGCGTTGATTAAACGTCGATATTCTCGAGTGCAGAGATTTGAGTGGCTGGTGAAACGTGGCTACTCATGACTGACCTGGCGGCTTGTATCATGTACTAGCAGCAAACACTGAACCAAGGTGTAAGACATAGTGGATTTTCGCGGGGTTATTCTCGCCTGTCCTGTAGAACTAAGTGGTCGTAACCTGAGTAAATTTCAAAATTCAAGATAAAAAGTGTATTGCACCTCCGCCTATTGCTCGCTCCACCGCGTTACTCAAGATTTGCTAGATTTTTCGGATTACGGTGGATTGAGGATAGAACATGCACAATAGATGTATCTTTTTGCGTAGAGCTAATTAGCTAGCCGTCTTCTTCAGCTTCCTTAGCGCTGAATAGTCGTCGATATGTCACTTAAGTAAGGATACATGTAGCAGCAACGCCGGTAAGAGTAGCCCCAGCCTCAATAATATTGCTCTCACTCCCATCGATATCAGTGAAATTTAAGAGCCTAAATAACCAGAGTACTGGACAGGCTAGTTCTGAATAACCAGAACTTCTACTAAGAGAAGGATTTCAGTGTTGATCCATGAGTGATATGAATGATAGTCATTGTTAAAGCCTTCTCTCATTAGCGCGTGAGCAAATGCATGAAAGATGTCGTACTGGCGGGTGTTAAGGAGATTACCCGCTGCAATAGTCTGACAGCTCCATGCGATGAAAGTGTCAGGATAGCTGCGTATGCATTCTATGAAGTATTCGTAGATCTTCTTAGATTCATAGGACATGGGCTCTTAGCTCATCAATATCGATCCATCTTATAGTTGGATAAATGCCTCTATAGTACCCCCTCTTAGTATGTAAGTTGAATCTCAGCTTGAGAGTCTTATTAAAATTGATTCAATAGTCAAACATCCCTGGTCCCAAAGAATCTCTGAGCCTTCGAGACGCATATTATAGGCTCAACCTTTTAATTTTTGTTCTTCTTTAACACAGCTCCGCTTAATAATTTGTAATGAGACTTAGTTTCATGGTCAAAAGAATATTATTTTTCTAGACTTTCTTCAATTTCAAGGGCAAACAATGTGACGCGAGGCAGGTAGCCCCATTTTTCAATTTTATTTCCTTTTAAGATGATACATAGATCTTTTTTTTCTTCGATCTGACAGGGTCTGGATCATTGCCTTGCGCTGTATCTCCTGGAAATCAAGGATTCGATCAACTGGTCTAGAAAAACTCAATTCCTTCTATTTCCTCGCCAAACGGAGAGCAACAGGAGGCCTCGAAGGTGCATGAGCTGGCGCTATAATTCAATTCTGTTAAGGAACAGCCTTAAAAATTAGTAGAACTGAGGCAGCATCAAACTCATCAGCTATACAAGTATATACTCATTTTTTTTGGGCGTAGATCTTATTAGATCGCTCATCCTCAATGTGAGTGTTCCGTCATAATTCCACCTTTAATAAATTTGCCATTTATTTCGTTCTGTGGTCAGCAGCAAAGACTTTTCCTGCACGTTTCAATGTTCGAATCGTCAAATACTTTTTCTCTTAAATATAGATACCCGGTTAATACTCTGTTGGAATCCGAGCAAATATGATGTCTGATCTAAGGATGAATGAGTGATCCGAAATGTTCAAATCGTTGCCCTCAGAGATAATACTTGTTATTAGCAAACGAATATGTTTAATCCTATTCTCAGGGATCTGTGAAGTTTAGTATATATATCCACATGTTCATGTGTCCAGAATGTATAGTAAAACTGATTGGAGGTATATCGGCTTCACTTGGAAAGTTTTGCTTTTACAGCCATCCTTCAATATAGGATATTCAAAAACTGAATATCTTCGGTGTATGATTCTATCTGTCTGGAACGGTACGATTAGAAGTCTTTATGAGTATAATTGACTCATCCTTGATCTACGACTTTGATCTTGGTCATAGCCTCGGCCTTAAATGAACCATCCAAAAGCTCTTTTTTGTCTTTGTGTATGTCAAAACAATGAGACGACATCTAGTTTTTGTGGTTTTGTATTTGGATCTTTGCTGTATCTGTGAATACTTTAATGAAGGGACTTTTTATGAAGTCTTGGAGTGGTTGTGATTGCAAAGTTAATAAGCCGACTACAGTTGAAAATAGATTCCTGTAAAAATTCAACTTTCACCGTTAGACAGGTCCATATAGATAGCTTGCATGAATAGATGTATCTAGCCCATATCAAATTTTAAGTACATACATGTATTTGTCACCATCAGCTACGCTGGGAAGATGAGCATCTCATTGGGAATAGGATCGAATTTAGATTGAGACGTATTAAGAATTCTTCCGCTGATTAAGTGCCTAAGAGTACGATATTCTACCCCAAATCTAGTAAAATTTTATCATCGAACAGTACATATACGAGCGTACTGATGAGAGGGCGCTTCAGATGTTAGAAAGTCATTTTTGATCACGTGATAATATTAGTCATCCTAATAGTTTTTGCTCACAACAATTTTCACTGAGACTGTCATCTAACCCTTGAAGAGCCTCCAACTCAAAATACTTTTCCCCAAGCAATGCAAGTTTGTTGAAAACAAAATTGTTGCAGGTTTATCCGCTGACAATACTATTCTTAAACAGTCGCGCTCGGAATGAATTCAGCACACACGAAATATCTATTCACTTGACAGCTATTGTAGAGAATTTAAAATGTCGCACGTTCTAAAACGAGCAAGTCACAGTGGGGGGAAAATCAGACGTCAAACCCGACGAAGACGACTAGTCTTGATACGCCTCATGGGAATCCAAAATGAAGTGCTAGAATGATAAGTAAACAATCTGAGCTTACTGGCTGCCATGTGCGATCAGTAAAAAAGCCGACAGGGACAGTTACTCCTTATGTTGAAGGATCTTCACCTTTGAATACTTTTATGAAGTTAACGGTACCACTAAGCTCGGCTATATATTTAGGGGGTCGGATGGTGCAGTGGTAGACCGACTGGGCCGTTCTCCCAAGTATAGTCTGGGCAGCTTGGACACATGCCCGCCCTACTCGTAACAAGAGAAAACAGGTTCGAATCCAGCAAGACCCTGGCAACATCCCCCCTCGGTGATAGTATATTCATCGAATGACGTAAGTTTGTTCGGATAACCTTGGGGTTTTCACGCTTTTCCCTGTGGTGGGTATCCACGGTAGCGGGTGCTGGTCCGTAAGGCGTACTCTTTTTTTTTTTAAATCAATCTTGTGTATGCAGCCTGAAGCCATGACACGAATGATTACGGAAGGTGTGTTTTTCATAGAATGACTCAATTTAACGTTTTGGAACACTCATACTCAGATTTCATTTGCAGGTACCACTACGAGGATAATGTCTTGCGACATGTAACCTCTTCCGTGAATACCTACCACAGGGAAAAGCAGGAAATACCCGTGGTTATCTGATGTGCTTTCATCAAGCTATGAGAAAAACACCACCGCGAGTAAGTGTGGCTAACGGGTCTTACGGGATTCGAGCCAGCTTTCTCCTGTCTCGAGTGGGGCACGTGTCCAAGCTGCCCAGAGTCTACTTGGGAGAACGGCCAGTACGGTGTACCACTGCACCATCCGACCCGGCGTACTCCTCGTAGTGGTATCTGCAAATGAAATCTGAACATGAGCGTTCCAAAAGTCAAAATAAGTTTTTCTACAAAAGAATACGTATCTTCCGAAAACACCTGCTGTAGAAATCCGAGAAAGATATATATTTTTATGAGTACTAAAAAAACTAAAAACATTTACAAACAACAGGACATAGGCCTCTATATGGACGTATGTATTCACAAGTTCCAACCTTCAAACTCTTTAATGTAATTCCGAAAATCCGACCTAGTTTCGGACGGATACAATAAGGTTCCCCGTAGGATTGTAGAGTAAGAAATGGTTAACCGTGGTGTTACGATTGGTCTGCGATAACAGGCGAGATAGCCGGCTAGTTAACCGAGTTTATGGCTTCGGGTATGCCGGGAGTGGGTCCGGTGACGCCTGGTTCCAACGCCTGCATGCGCCACAAGGCGCCAAATCGGGTTAATTAAATTAAATAATTTAAATTTATATAGGTAAGACTCAACCGAGACTTACAGTTTAAATAATTTACATTGGTGAAGAATCCAAGGAAGGACGTAAAAGAGCGCCGAAAGTAGCCGCTTACGAAGAATGGGCAGACTCCTGGGCGAATCAACTCACAGACCCTAACATCAGACATCGAGCGTCGGCAGACCCAGAAACCTGGAAAGCAGCCAACATCTATACTGAAAGGAATACTAACCAACCACAAGGGCCTAAACTTTAAAGACACACCAAGCGAGCTACACCGAAACCTGACGAGGGCCCAGAGTAGTATAGCCACACAGATAAGAAGCGAACATATTGGGTTCAACTCTTATCTCTACAGAAGGAAAGTACCTGGAGTAGATGACCCAAGTTGCACATGTGGATTCCCCTCTCAAAACGTGGAGTACATGATCATGGCTTGCCCGCGATGGTCAAAAGGTAGAGCAGAAGTTTGGAGGAAGGCAAAAGAAAGATCCTTCAAGGCGATGATGAATAGCCCGGAAGATATTGCTAGAATAACCCAATGGATTATCAAAGAAGAATGGCTTGAACAATTCCGCCTCGCAGAAAATGTCGAAAATACCACAGAAACAAGGAGAATTGGACCCGAAAGTAAAAGAGTAGGCTGAAGAGGGTAGGAAAGGGTAGGAAAGGGGTCCATATGCGACTATACAGCATCCACCGCGCTTCTTGAAGGTAAGTCGTTGACGAATTACACTGAAGAATTCAACCAGGCAGATAGAGAGGGTTTTCACCGTTAAGGTTTCCCGCTCATGTAAATATAAAGTTGATAGTTTCCTGCATGGGCCATTCCAGGCGCCAAATCAGGCAAATGAAATCAAAATCAAAATCAAATAATTTATATTGGATTAATTGCTACGAACTTTATGTAGTGATAAAATTTGATGCCGTCTCATTATTTTCTATCTAATAGCTTGATCATATCTACTCTGGCTATAATTGGCGCCCGAGACTCAGATCGCACTCATGATATTCGCGGTGCCTACAAACCGCTGTTTTAGGTCTATACGTAAATATTTTCTAGATAATATATTCTAAGTATGACTTTGTATATGCTTAAGCTATTTGATTTCAATTTTGAGTGCTGTATTTGACATATAGGGGGTTGAAATACTCTGGACCTAATTTTGAAACGCTTTTCCGACCTTTCACACGATACTTTCAGTCTTTTCAATTCCTCACTGAACTAAAAAAATATCCTGTGACCTTTTTTGACATTTTAAGAAGGTTTCTGCGAGAGATTGAGGTGAGGTGCTGACTAGAGTGGGTGAGGTACTGGCCTTCAAGAAATCCATGATGAGTCGAGGACCCGGTTTTGGCTGTAAGGAAAGAATTCAGTAGTTTGCCAGCCACTCCAAACCACTTGAGGTGTAAAGCCTCTGGCCTTAGTGTTATGATAGTGTGGCATGAATGGCGATTTCTAGACGGGTGCTGCGTTATACTAATTTAAAAGCTCCAAGACCTGATCACAGTATTTGGACCTCGTAACCGAGAAATCTGCCAAACCAAGCGGCAGAGGTACATGAGTAGAATTTAGGTGGAAGAAGGAGCTTCATATTATAATTCTTACGTGTAAAAATGAAGTCCACACTAACATGGCTGCCATAGTCGTCGAGTGTCAACAGTTGGAGACGCGGTGGGTGAAAGGCATTTTCGGGTAAGAAATGCAGCGCAGCTATCCCGAACCCATTTGATTTGATGTCCACTGATTCTTAGAGTTCGTATAGTTCTGATTTGGAACGTATGCAGGAAATCAACTATTCTGTGGTGATTTTCCTTTAAAATAACCGCATACCTTAATTTTGAGCCACCAGCAGAAACATACTCAGTTATCAACGTCCACTCGCACATCTCCGGAATTTGGTCATAGTCTTCGCCAAATACGACTCAGAAAGAGTTATTGTACTCACATAGATACCCAATGCTGACATAGTCTTACTTATTTTGTAAATATTACCTGTTGCACCACTCAGCTTATTTAGTGAGCGCTCAAATTTTTCTGTGAACCATTTTGATTGCGCAAAATTAGCCACCGTGGATTTAAAAGTCCTGATCCTTCGATAAAGATTAGGTATGACACATAGATTCCACCCAATGGAGTGTGGGATCCAAATCTTGCCGACAAGATTGTCGTCGCCATTGGCTTCTGAGATTCGGGTGGCCATTTCTTGAACACGAAGTAGTAGTGGGGGGGGGGGAATAAGCTCGCGCATTTTCTTCGAGAATCCAATCAAAGAGATAATTTCCTTGCTCAGGACTCAATCGCTGTTAATTTTGGTCACATTCAGAGCTTTCTAGCACACCACATAAACGGTGACAACATATGGACAGAGGGCCCCGTATGTCTAAGCAACTTCCTTCTGAATTTTATACTCCCCTGATTTAAAATCAGTGATAGCCACATTTATGATTACCCCAAGATTTATCATGATTCAATGGCTGTGTGGATGACAATTGTGAAAATGAGTTTAGTTGTATTTACATCTCAAGTGCACCGGAACTATATAGCCGAGCTCAGTACAGGCCTACCTTGTCGGCGACAATAGGATGATTGGAATACTCTATAGGTGGAAAGGCCTGTACTAGCTATGATATTTGCAAGAGCGAAATAATCTTGGGGAGCTATGAAAACTGTAGATCATTGGACTCGGTGTGAGTCGGTACTTGATTCGATGTTTTATTATGAACCCTGGAGGCAAAGGCCAGGATGATTATTCATTTTTATATATACAATCTCAGCTGCCGACCTATGCAGAAAATCCCCCAATTCCTCTCTTCTATGGGAACAGACGAACATAGCAGATCGGCTACCTATGATGTGACTGATAAATTACGAAGCAACATAGAACTCACAGGGAACTCTACGTCATATTTCTGGCAACCTCAGGAGTCGTGTGGCAGGGAACCTATAGCACGAGAACAGACCAATTGGAACCAAGTCATGAAGGGCTACTGGTCTAGGTTTCGAGTCCGACCCTCTACGAAGCCATACCTATCTTCCGTGCCACGTGCGAAACATGAGTGTGCGTCTATGGTAGGAGGAGAGCGAGGGGGTGGTGCCGTGAAGGAGGGCATAAATGCTTTTACAAGATTTTGGTATTGCAAGGGGAAATAACGAGAAGAACTCGCACGAGCTGATTTAAACCCTGCACACCGAAGAGGGGATCTGAGAAAGAGAAAGTTCGGCGAAAAAGGATTCTTGGATAGATTCTGAAAAGAAAGTAAGTCGAAAGAAAGCGGATCCTATTAGATTAGATCTAATAGTAAACTTTTCCAGAATAATTTGGAGGATAATTAGTGGTTGGCGCATGAAATTTCACATAAAAGCTTTGAGATTCATTAGGATGGAAGATTCGTTCTTTTTTGTAGAAATTTGAAGACCTCGAAAAACATACCACCGTCCAACAAGGGCTCTCAAATCGCTAAATAACTATCAAGGACAATTCTCACAGATAACATTTTCATAATTTCACCATTTTTATTGAACTTATTGTCTTTGGCCGTTCTCTTCACCCTCACCACCGACGTTGTGACCGTGGAATGTATCAGTAAACGCGTTATTGATCTCTAAATTCATGTCCATATTCAAATCGCCGAGGCCTTGTGGTTCACCGAAGTTTGTCGAAGAATCACCTCCGGCAACAATTTCGCTTATATTTGTATAGTCATTTGTGGACGTATTAAAGTTAGAATAGCTGGGAAGTATAGTGGACGCTGTCGATCCACTGACCGGTACTTGGGCTATACTTTGAGCCGAGGGACTTGCTTTCTGGGCGTCATTTGGAGGCATCCCGCTCTGAGGAACAATCCAGTCTGCACCGTGTGAGTTTTCTGCATGTTGTGTAGGTTGAATATTAGCTTGATGTGTCATCATATTAACATTATACTGTGTTTGTTGAGGTATGGGTGTTGTTGTGTTTGAGTAGCTCTGAAGTTGCCCTTGGGACGCAGAAAAATTATGATTTGATCCTGGCACGTAGTCTGATGTTATCTCGGGACGATAGCCCAATAGACCTGCTGTTGAGTCATTCATCTCGATATCTGGTTCTCCAGATGTAATACCGCTGTATCTCGAACCAACTTGGGGAGCCAAGTGTGTTACATGTAAATTTTGGTACGTATTTGAAGATGGTAACAAAAGAGCCTCTTGAAACCCACCATCCTGGACCCGGCTTACATCTTTCACAGGAGTTACTTGACAATCAAGCGAGGCCTCGACTTGTGCAACGATATCGGAGACTTTGGGGGGAATAGGAAGTGGAGCCTGAATATCATCGGATTTATTCTCTTCGATACGACCTTCTAAGCGCCAGTATTCAGAGCCAGTATCCAAGGGATCATCAACTGCAATACGGAGTTCTTTTTCAGCTGTTCGAAGCAGTGAATCTTTTTGAAATTTAGCGAGTTGTCTAGCATGCTTTGCTTTCATCTTTGAAATTTCTCTTTCAGTTTGTGCAATCTGTTCCTTGGATCTTCGTCTAAACTCGTCGGCTTTCTCAGGGTCTAAACGGCCAACGTAGTTGTTTTTAGGCACATCTTTGTCAGGGTCGAGAGGCGCGTCAAATATTCCGTCAGTAAGACTGAGGAGTTCACCACGTAGGCCTAGACCAAGATCCACAGGCATGATCCGGTTCATGGGGTAGCAAGATGATATAACTTCTTCCATCCATTCATGATTTTGTTTGTATCGCGACAAGCTGATTTCTCGCGGAGTTGTATGATCGAAAAGGTCTCCCCGCGAGGTATCTTCCTCTTCCTCAAGATCTAGAACAGGGGCTCCACTAACAGGAGCCACCTGAGGATTCATCATTTGTGTCCTCATTCGTTTTGCGGGGGGTCCAATCATAGGATTTTGCGGGGGATATGCCATTGTTTGTGGAATCCGGGATGGTGGTAGATTTTGACCGTAGATGGGAGATACTTGGGGTCGGTTTCTCGGGAACGCTATGGATGGCCAGTTCGATCGATCATAAAGCATGAATTCTTTTTGCACAATTTGACCCTGAGACTGGAGATATTGCCGAGTGGCTCGAGTTTGTTGAACACGAACATCGATTGGTATCATACTGGAAGGAATTCGATCACTAGATTCTGCAGTTGCATAATGAACGATCCAGAGGCATGGGTCAGTTTGAGCGCCTTGGTGAACAGGCATTCGAGGAGGGAGAAGGCGGTAGCGTCGTCGGGTGTGGGTTGCAACTGGTTCACCAGGAGCGTAACCAGCTTTATGGTGATACATCTCTAGGGTCTCTTGGAGTTAGATTCGTCCCTCAAGCTATGCAATAAGATTGAAATAACCTTACATAACCACCTTCAATCTGAATCTGAAAGGCTATCTCTTGAGGGGTCCAGATATATCCATCACTTGGAAATTCATGGCCCAGGGCCATACTCTGCCAGACTAGGAAAATAGTCATATCCTGTGGTCTATCGAGATACGTCCAGTAAAAGGGAGCCTGGTCGCGCGCGATCTTGGGCGCTGCTTGAAGCCATTCCGAAACCTTTTCCGGGTGAATTCGGGGTAACTGAGGGAAACGATATGTTGACACTAGATGGATGTGTGGCAGCTAGATTGTCGGTCAGGTTTTACATGGTTAAATTAAAAAAGTAACGCGGACTTACGAGTTCACGTTGAATTCCATGACTAGGATCAGTCATTTTGTGATGACTACATTCAGCGCAATGTTTTGATGCTCACAAGATGCGACCGCGTTCAGAGCTGCCAGCATCCACGTGATATTTCGATAAGTAATCACGACGTCGTCCGAATAATACCGGAATCCGTCACAACGCAGCAAACGCTGTAAATCTGCACCTTAAAGCTCTTTCGATCAGTATACTTAAAAATCTGCGTGCACTCCCTAGCTAGAGGGTATGGCGCCTCCGGCCCGCGACAAAAAACGCGATGTGTCCCAGGCTGTGGATGCCACGAAGCGCATTCACAAACATGTCAACAACTCCAGGTTAGGGCAGCTACCAGCTGCTGCACTTACTCGCTCTGCCTCGAAACTCGATGCAGTGATACCTAGCATTGCTGCGTCTTAGGGTCCGCAGGTTTTGCTGCCCCCTTCGAGCCTTCCCGACGCCGACATGGATGCCAATAACCTCCCAAGTCTCTGCGGTTACTCAGAAAACCCCTTCCAGTCGTCTCAGCACGATCCCGGCGATAATATTTTCTAAAGCGCCTTGACAGTAGAAAAACATTTGTCCCAAAAACGACAGCTCGAAACAGACGACGAGGCCCCGGAGGAAAGCCAACAGACCACCAACCTCATGTCGATGGCCAGAGGACTACTAAATCTTGTCGGCCCTTACCTGAAAGAATTGGAGACGTCTGCCCGGGAGTAGGAGCTGACTTTCTTGCCCTGATTTCCGACAGAGTGTCCCCGGCAATTCGCGGGGAAAAGATTTACAAACCCTCAGCAAATACAACAGGGGTTAAGGACAATAAGTCTAATCACAATAGTAACACCTAGGCCGCTAAAGCCGCTGCTGGGAACGTGTACGGTACAAACGTCGTCCTCCGCCGGTCACTGAGAAGACTCTCCCCACCACAGTACCAAAGCAAAGAAGACAAGCGCATAATGATCCGTCTTGATAGTCAACATGAAGTTTGCAGAGCGGAGCCATTCCTACTTCGACAGCAAGTCCAACGGCTTATCCCTGACCCATCGCTAGTGGTTGACGCATGGCAAGTGCCCTCAGGAATCGCAATACTAGTACCCACTCTGGCTAAAGCAGGCAGTATTCTTGAGCACAAAGACGCCATTGCGGCACGATTCGGCAATGTCACAGTAGAAAGACAGAAAACTTGGTCTACATTTGTTGTTGGGCCCATCCCAAAGAAAATTGTCAATATGGAGGGGGCTGTTGACCCAGTCGAGGGCCTTCTCCAGTCAAAACCTGCCATATCGGCAACAAGGGATGCAATGCCCATCTGTCATTTAGCATGGACCAGACGCTCAATTGAATCTGCCAACCCAGACGGTTTTATACGAACACACGTCCCAGAAGCCAAGGCGCATAAATTTCCGTCACGAATGCAGGTATTTGGACAAGCCGCAGGCGTGCAACGTATTCGACTTCGAAGCCAACTGACCATCTGCAACAAATGCTTTTCTTTCCACGCAATCAGCACCTGTGCTCGCCAGTATAAGTGCGGGTCCTGCGGAAAGAACGCCCACGAGGGCCCTTGTGCCCACCCACACACTACAATATCTGAACTGTCGGGGCCCCCACAGCTCCATTAAAGTTTCCTGCCCTGCCCGACCACGTCGAGACCATGGCATTCTCATCCACCCTACTGGGGCTCAACTACGTCATATCCACACAGTGGGACGAAAAGAGCTTGCTAAGTCTCTTAACCGTCCCTAAGAATCCACAGCTCCAGTCCTTTAGGATGAGACCGAACACTCAACCTTATGCAACTGAGTATAGTAAGGAGGCAAAAATCTGCAACAAAACGAAGGTTACGTATCATGCAAGCAAACGTGGGCAGAGGTGCCAATGCGCACAGCGTGGCATTAAAACTCGCACAGGACAATAACATCGAAATTCTTCTAGTTCAGGATCGCTGGATCCCCAGGGACCTATCCGTCAGGAGATCAATATCACACCTAAATTTCATGACATTTTCTCCACTCTCGGAATAGCACCATCGCCCCAGAGCCCTAACATACGTCCGTAAATTACCGGGCCTCCGACCATATCAGACCGTTGTGGATATTTCCCTTCGCTGTGTTAAAATCGCCATTTCATGCGAACGGGGACGAAAAATGGGTGTTTAGAATGTTTACAACGCTCCAGCCAACTACATAGGTGCCGGAGAGGGCTTACAATTGCTCATAGACTCCCCAGAATCGCCTGACTTTATTGGCGGCGATTTCAATCTAAGACATCCCGCCTGGGATTCACACGCCATCAATAATACCTCTGAGGCAGCTGCTTTGCTCGAATAGGCAAGAGATAAAGGCCTGGGCCTCCTCAACCCGACTGAAGTCCCTACTCACAACAGGGGAGGCACCCTAGCTCTCGACTTTCGCGGGAGCAAAATGTGAAATCGCGCCGGAACTCCACACTACATCAGATCACAAAACTTCAATCTCAACTATACCTTTGCAGGTGGACTCGAACAAGTGCACAAGGGGGCGCCTAAAATATAGGTCAATTAACGAGAATATTTTCAAGGCTCTTCTAGGCGTGAGACAGGATCTCCCGACCATTCAAACCACAGCTGATATTGAAACTGAAGCCGAGGATATCACTCAGACTATACACACGGCCTTACAGGCGGCCTGTCCCCGTACTAAGGGTACTTGCGAGAGAGGAACTGGTGGAATGAAGAGTGCAGAACAGCGTTACGTAGGTACCACAGGGCGAGACGGCTTGGTCGAGCTGAATATGAGAAGCGTGAGCTTCGGAATGCAGTCAGACGAGCCAAAAGATCACACTGGGAAACGAAAATTGAGAACTCAGAGTCTTTAAAAGATGTCTTCAAGATAGTTAACTGGCATAACACCGCCCCCCTTTTCCAAACTCCGCCATTCAAAGGTGCCGAGGGCATTGCCGATGTCCAATGCCTTGAACAAAAGGCTTCCCTCCTGCACAGAGTGCTTCTCCCTCGGCATACAGAAGCCTCGGACATTCCGCCAGAAAAACCCACGGTTGAAATAAGGTCTATCCCTTGGGGGCCATTCACCGAGAAAGAAGCCTTCGAGGCTACCTGTCAGGCTACATCGTCGCCGCCCGGAATTGATGAAATTACGACTCCTATCCCTAGATTATCATGGCCGATAATGGGACAACGTATTTCGAACATGTTCAATAAGTGTGCCGAGCTTAGTTTTCACCCATGCGTCTTCAAAGATGCAGAGGTAATCATTCTTCCAAATTCTGGGAAGCGGGACCGTACAGCCCCAAAATCCTATCGCCCGATATCTCTGCTCAGCTGCCTGGGAAAGGGCCTAGAACGCTTAATTGCAAGACGCCTCTCTTACTGGGCTCCCAAGTGTGACGTCCTCGCTAGAGATCAATGCAGTGCAGTCAGTAGGCGCTCTGCCGCAGACCTAACGACAGCGTTACTATGCGATATAAAAGATGCTATTGCGGCGAGAAAAGTGATGGGCATGGTGACTGTCGATGTGAAGGGCGCCTTCGACGGAGTACTACGGGATCGGTTACTTAACCGGCTCAGATCACAAGGCTGGCCGGTTAACTTTACACGATGGGTCAACCCCTTCCTCGACCAGTCAGCAAGAATTTGACTCGATTAAAAAATCTCAGAAAAATTTCCGATTAAATGCGGGCTTCCACAAGGATCTCCAACTTTACCAATTACTTTTCTGTTATATGTCGAACCAGTCTTACGCATCTCTAGGAGTCGCTATGGGTATGCGGATGATATCACGACGTTATAAATAGCCCTTAATCTGGAGGAGTGTGGCAAGAAATTACAAACGAGTCTAGACCAGACGCTACAGTGGCGCCTTGAAAATAGCGTACAGTTTGAAAGTGTGAAGACTGAGATCCAATATTTCCGCTAAAATATGAAGTACACAGAACCCTCGCTACAGGTGGAAGGTACTGTCATTACACCGAATGACTACACATGTTGGCTAGGAGTATTCTTCGACCGGACCGGAAACTCTCATTCAAAGAACATGTGCGTAGAGCCTGTCAGCGATATCGCGTCGTTACGAATCACGTCAAGCGTATTAATAATACAGTTAAAGGAGCATGCCCAGCCCTACTCCGACAGACGATGCATGGAGTCGCCTTTGCGATACTCCTATATGATGCCTAGACTTGGTAGGGGCCAAAAACATCATCTTGAATAGTACTACAAGTTCAGGGGGCTATCAATCAAGCGGCTCGAGCTGTCTTGCCTGTCTATAAAACAACCCCTGCTCCGGTGCTCCTACGTGAAACGGGCTGGGGCCCAGCCACCGCATGGCTCGAACGTATCCACGATCGCCTAGTTTTACGAGCTGCTGCAGCTGACCGCAAACACCCCTTACGAATCCGATTTAATTCCCCATACTTTCGATGGATCAGACGCCGGCAGCCTCTAGAACTTTCACTTGACTCATCTGCACCTCCTTGGTGCAGAATTGATAGGACCATAGCAAAGGCAAAAATCGGTGCTATAGGTCGAAGAGACGGGATACTTGAACATCAGAAATGGATGGCTTCAGGAGAAGTAGGTATACTGGACCTTTTGGTGTATTCCGACGGATCGCTAGACGAGGAAGAAAATGCCGGGGCTGGCCACTGTATATACCGTGGTCCAACTTCCGAAATTGCGAGAGGAAAAGTCCCATTGGGCCGTACGGCCGAAGTGTACGGTGCGTAAATAATTGGGGCTGCCGAAGGCTTAAAAGCGGCCCTCGAGCACGTAATGGCAAAATATGCTACCAACGTTACAGTACTACTTGACAACGAGGAAGCCGCTCTGCGCCTACAAATTTGGCACTGGACATCCTCTAGTTCCAGAAAGATCGCAGAATTTCAGGCACTACGAGACAACTGGCTTCAAAGGGTGAGAATATCAGGAATACCAGCAGGGACTTTTAGTGTGAGATGGATCCCGTGTCACGCAGGTATTCCCGGGAACGAACGCGCCGACGCTGGGCGAAGGCAGCTTGCAACGAACCCAGCAGGCGCCTTAAAGTCTCAGTTTCTAGAGCAACGGGGCTTCTCAACGAATGATATGAAGCCAGCATATCGAGTTACCGGCATAAAAATGCTCTTAAGAGGTATAAGTTTTTCGGAATTAAGATGACTGGGAGTATGCCCGATGAAATAAAACTACTACCTAGAAAAATTTTAGGCCTGCTCTTAGCGGCACGATCAGCTCATGGTGACTTCGCGGCCTATCACAGAAGATTCAAGCACGAAGATGTAGTCCTCTTTTGCGATTGCGGCGAGAAAAAGTCTCCGGAGCACCCTTTCATCTGCGACAGGTAAAGGGGCATACGAAACCCCCGCCCCAAGACTTCGCGAGGTCTAGAGGGCAATATCAAGTGGACTCTAGGTTCAACAGCTGGAGCGCGTGCATATAGTATATGGTGCTAAGAGGCAAACCCGCACGGGTAAGATGGGTAGGGGCACTTCCTCTTTTCTAACTTTACCTAGTATCACTTTTATATTTATTGGGGTTGGATGGCTGTGGCGTGGTCCGGAATTTGAGGGGTTTCTCGGCGGATTTTTGGAGGAATTTAAAAAAAAACCCGAAGTGCTTTAGGACACTACAAGAAGAAATAGCTCTGACTGTAGCAGGCTTAGTTTAATGCTGAGCTGCAGGTGTAGAATAATACGATTGTCTATGACGATGGAAACGCCTGGTGGCCTCAGGCTGCGCTAACAGGCCAAACGCTCTCTGAAGGGCTTAGAGGCCGGGCTCATCCCGTGCGCCTACATGACATTAAATGTAAATCAATCAATCAATCAATATCGGAATAGAATAATTTCACAATAATCACGATTTTTTCCACAAATTTTAAAGGTTTACCTCCCGCCAACTTTAATATTCATGGTTCCAGTCCAGGAATTCTGGTTCTGGGGATTAAACGATTGCACCCATATGTTACGGTGGCTATGTGGGGATGAAGATTGAGGGAAAACAAAATTTTCAAGACGTGGCACGCCCTTCTAAGTTTACGCAGCACGACCTATTTATACACAGATTTAGAGGGGCTCGCATCATTGAAGGCCCGAATTCCCGACTTTCCTCACGGGGAGTTCCGTCACCCAAAAGCAACCAACAGAAGCTCCAACATCACGGTAGAGGTTACATGTCGCAAGACGTTATCCTCGTAGTGGTATCTGCAAATGAAATCTAAGTATGAGTGTTCCAGAACGTCAAAATGAGTCATTCTTTGAGAAACACACCTTCCGTAATCATA
>JAKRRZ010000540.1:4691-19257 GCA_022627015.2 Podosphaera aphanis | reverse complement strand
ATTAGGATTAAAATTTCTGCCCATATATCCACCTCTTCTTTGAAATCTACCGCCTCTGAAGTTAGGATTGTTGAGGCCACCTCGATGATTGTGATAAGGCTTTTGGCGTGAATCATTGTTTCTTGCTTTGTTCCCCCTGTTGTTTCCGCGCCTGTTGTTACCAGAGCCTTTCGTCATAGCGAAGTTAGCTTGTACTTCTGCACTTGGGCTGACTACATTAGCTAGAACTATAATTGCATCAGGGAGAGAAAGGTCCATATTGAGACAGTGAAGTCGTGCCTGTGCCCAATTTGGATCCTCTTGAGGAACCGACTCTAAAATCTTCTCGAGGATATCTTCAGACTGAAGCGGACGCAATGTTCCAGAGAGAGCAGCTTTAAAATTTAGCAGGCGGGCGTAGAAAGCTTGAACAGATTCGTTCTTTTGGTCAAACTTTTCGTTGTTAAAGGCAGTCCTTTGTGCGGATATCCAAACACGGTTATTGTTCTGATTATGTTTGAATAGGGCATTCCAAAGGTCTTGAGGATTTCCGTCCCTGAGTGCCGCTTCAACCTCGTCGTCAACCAAAGCATCATCTATTGAAGTCGAAATAATCTTAATGGCGTTTTCTCTTTTCTTTTCGTAAGCTTCGAACTTTCTTTCCCATTTCTTATATAGGGCTGTTTCGCCGACGTTGGGCTCTTGTCCAACTTCTTCCTCAGCTCCATCGATCAGACCCCAGCAGCCTGCAGTTGCGAGAGCCTTTTTAGCCTGAGTTTCAAATAAGGTATAATTTTCGCCTGTTAAGACTGTTACATTTCCCCACTGGGCCTTGTTAATACCATCATTGATATGGGCTTGAGAGGACATGATGGAGTGTGGATAGTAAATATAAAATAAATAGATAGAGGTACTTGGGAAACGTCCGGGACTCAGAACCTGTTAAATGTATACAAAGATATAAAGGAATATATTACAGTAATTACAGTGTGTGTGCAGTAATATACAGGACTGTGATAAACGAAGGCACTAGTGTAAGCGAAGCTTAGTCATAAATCCTGACACTATATATACTCATAGATACCTACATGACGGAGGCTGGCAAAGTCGAACTCTTCACCTTCACGCGGTGCCGGCTGTAAACGCTCAGTATGTTCGCATATCTGGGATAGCCAAGAAGAGTCGCAATCTTCCCTTCAGGATCCCCATTCATCCACGCGGGTCTCGGTCGGTTTTGTTTCATCATCACCATCTCCAGCACCCTTTCAACGAAGAACTCCCCCGATTTTCTCAGAGAGGTAGGGCGAAGGGCTCTACTGATCAAAATCATCTAAGTGATGGCAACATCACCTATAATAGGCTGTTGGCACAAGTGGTGAGGTGCTGGTTGGGTTTTCTAGGAGCGGTAGGTTTGACTCCTACATGGCTTATTTTAGATGACTGCGGCTGCTCGTCGAAAATGAGTACGGGAGGAATGGCAGAGGTTTTCCTATTGAGGTTTTTCCCACTGGGTTTCCCTTTAGGTTTTCCCTTGGCCTGTGGCCCTCGGGTCATGGTGAATACGTTCCTACCCATTCGACCCGATGTAACTAGCTGGCTCGAATGTAGGTATTGGGAAAAGTCGGGCACCGGATGGGCACTGATGTAGCTTGGAGGATCATGTATTCTAGATATCCTTCATACGTCCTATATCCCTACGGGATGGTGGCCTGGCCCACAACAGACGATAAATAATACACACACACACACACACACACACACACACACACCTACATGACGGAATCTAAATGATCCGGGAATTTAAAAAAAAAACAAGATAAAATAAAATAAAGTTGAGAAGTAGAATAGAAAAAGAGTTTTTGGAAATCTGGTGTCCTACACCATGTTCCCTTCCAATCGGTCCAAACTTGGATAGATCAGGTCCTTCCTCCAGAGCAAAAAATCTTCACACTGTTTGACTAGTTATCTGTCTTTTAAAGCACGCTGTCTTGGTTAGGAAACGCAAAAACAGCTACCATCCATTATTTCCAATCATCTCTTTGATAGTTGGGCGTGCTTCTCGTGTGGCACTTCTCTAACGTTGCAAAGCCCGTCGACATTCTGCAACATGCCACGGTCGGTTTTCCCGCCCGCGTACGCATGTTATTGAGGCGTTTTCATGTCTGAGCCTACGATGGCAGTCGGCAAAGTTTCCATGGCCAGTCCGAGCTGCGATCAGACGGTGGTACGCCCACCGTGGGAGGGCTAGTTCAGGTGGTCTTTTTCGACGCATCTGGAGGTCTAGTTCCTCGTAACGCTTTGGTCGGTTCGCTTGCCACCAGCTCTCGACCAGCTCTTGCGTGCGAATGTTAATATGGCGACCGAGTGCTGCAAAGGTGAGAGTCGGGGTCCTTTCTCTGCCGTCTGGTGTAGCAAGTCTTGCTTACTCTGGGGGTAACGGAGCTAAAGCTGCTCTTGCCATCTCGTCCGCTTTTTCATTGCCTTCTATACTGTTGTGCCCGGGAACCCATCTAACCTCCACGAGTTGGTGTTTATCGCTTAACTGTTTGAATCTCCTTATTGCCGTGTATGGAGATCTAGATAGACCCTTTACCAGAGCTTTGGAAGCCTCTTGGTTGTCCAGGAGCACTTTGATAGGCATACTTCTCACTATTTTCAACGTTGCCTCAAATGTTCTGAGGGCTCCAACAATTTCCGCGTCAAAAACTTCCCCTCCGAGTAGGGATCCCTTCCCGGTTGTTATAAGTCCTTCATTCCTGTAGATGGCAAAACCAAAAGCCGATCTTCCTGGACCGTTAGATGACCTGTCGGAGAAGGCACACATTGTTCCAGGCGGTGTGACGATCTAAACGTGTGCAGGCGGCAGGTCTTTGAGCCATCTTTTCACCCAGCCAGCCTCTGTTGCCTTGTCGCTTGCTAGGTTTCTGGCGCATCTGTAGTCCTTCGAGCGGTACAAAGGGCCTGGTTCTTCGGTTCCCAGTATCGCTAGCATACTTGTTTGTAGGTGTGTGTGGTAGCGTTCGGTTACTTCAATTAGACGGCCTTTTTGTCCCGTGCGTATGCCTAAACGCTTTGTCATATCCATTGGTGTCTCCCTTGATCTGAACAACAATGGGTGTCGACTATCAAGTCTACGTACCCTTGCTGCCGTGTGTAGCTGTCTCTGCTGAAGCAATATTTTTGCAGGTGGGATTCCTGCCTCTCGGTAGAGTAACGTGTTAGGCGTCGTGCGCCAGACTGGTAGAGCTGCTCGGATGGACTTTAGAATAAATTGGTCGAGTAGATTGATGTGCCATCCTACTCCCGTGCTAACTTGCTTATGCTTATTTGCATTTACTCGAGTGAGGCCAGGCAACTAGGCTTCTAGCCCATAGGTTGCTGTTGTTATGATATGCGCTAACCACATCTAGCTCGGTTGGCCACGGCATAACGCAAGGGCCCAAACAGGGCCCTTAACATTGCCGATCATTACGTTATCTGATGGAATCTTCTGGAACAAGCTGGGGGATTTCGTACAGAATAGAACGGAATCATGTAGAACATCAGGGAATCAGTCTTGAACACTGAACTAGATGGAAGGATGAATGGAAGTATCTAGAAGTGACGGACTGATGTACAAATAGCTCCAGAATATCTGTAGAGAATAATAATAATTATCAATTTACTTGTACAAGCCCACATCACTCAATCGTGTCTGATTCCCTATCTTTTATCTATTACTATATCCAAATCCCAATTTGAATAATAGCTGTACTAACTATGCAGCTTTGCACTGCCCGGATAAGGGGACCTAGTGCCGCACCGTGTTGTACTTTGTTGATTTGTCGCAAGAACTGCTCTAGCTTCAACGCTTTTCCGCACCATTGTTGTACGTGATATTTGAATGAAAGTTGAGAGTCTATCCACACTCCTAGCCACCGAATATGAGCAGATGGTTCTATTCTCTGACTTTTGATATTAATGAATAAATCTGAAGTGGTGATCTTCTTCCTTGGGCCTCCACCAATGACTAGTAGCTCAGACTTAGCTGGGTCAAAGTCGATTTTGTGTTCTGCGGCCAGTTCTACCAATCTATCAACCTCATGTTGGGCCGCTGCAATTGCTTCGCCCGGGTCCTTCCCTGTCCGGATAATTGCGATGTCGTCGGCGTATCCAAACCTGCTGTTGGGACTGCCTTTTTGAATAAGGATCGAAATGTAGAGAAGGAAGAGTAAAGGAGAGAGGCGAACCCTGAGGTACACCACAGTCCATTACCTTGTTTTCTGTCACTCTATCCTTGCATCTTTTTTTTACTCTTCGTTGTCTAAGGAAAGATTCGATCCAACGGCAGAGGGCGAGCGACCAGCCCTGTCCCCGCATCTGCATGAGTAAACGATTGTGAAGTACTCCATCAAATGCTCCTTGGACCTCAAGCATTACCATAGCTGTTATCTTATTACGTCTCCTAGCAGCCTCTGCGTCGTGTACTACACAGGAAATTAAGTCTACGGCTGAGCGTCCAGGGAGCGCACTAAAGAGTTGTTGTGGCAAAACTTGATGCTCAATTGCCAGCTGGGCCATCTATTTAGCTACTAATCGTTCTAAACCTTTGGCTAAACTTGATAGAAGTGAGATCGGGCGCCATCCTTTAGTCGTAGATATATCCCTGCCTGCTTTGGGGAGCAGTACTACTTCTACCTTGAAGGCCAAGGGGACATATTCTAGTCTTAAACACGCCTGGTATAGGTCCCTGACGAGGGAGCCTATCGTTTTCCAGCACGCTTTGAGTAGGCGCACAGTGATTTTATCGCTGGCTGGGGCTGTGTCTCTGACTGCTGTAGTCGCCGCAGTCACCTCCTCGAGAGTTAATGCTGAGTTCCAGGGGATAGTATTCAAGGTAGAAAGGGATCAGAGATTGTATTGTTTTTTTGGGAATACATAAGTTATAGCACCATTCACACCTAAGGTTCTACGTGGTATCTAAATACAATGTAGCTGAGGTCTGTGCAGTTTTGCTTACTAATAATATCCCTTTAACTCTTAGGTTTATAGACTCACTCTTCAACAGATAGTTTCCGGCCGACCGTGCTCCCACGTCTGACTGTCGTTGTTCATTAAATCTCGCAAGTAGAGAATCGCGTAAGGCGATAGCCCTTTCATACGGATCCGAGAGCCAGCGGTCAGGAGACACTTGGAATGGCGGTGGCTCTTTTGCTGGTCGAGGTTTCGCCCATCGTATCAGTTTGTATGCCTGGGCTTCAGACTCGGAAGCTTCGATTTGCTTGATCCAGCACTCGCGTTTCGCCGCCTTCACTGCCTTTCTGAATGCCTTCCCAGCAGTTGCTGAGTTTTCTACAAGATTCTTAGACTCTTTGTACTCTCGCCATTTATCTTTGCAATTGTCGTTCCACCAGGGGGCTGTTCTTCCGCTTTCTGTAGCTGGTGCCTGTCTAGTAACCCTGACGGCGTCGTGTAACGCTTCCAGGAGTCTTGCCGTGCATCTTTCTACATCTCCCACAGTTTTGAATTGCCCGAGCTTCGCCCATCGTTCTGCGCATCGTGCGAAATCATCTAGGTTCGCGTCGCTAACGCGAACTTCACTCACAATTCCAGTTAAGTCCGACTTTCCAGGTGTATAAACTGTCCCTTCTATCGTAAAATAGTCGGATGTACAGTGATAGAATGGTTTAACTGAAGCAAGAGCGGATGCGTTGCTTCAAGTGAGGTCAAGCACATTTACATCTCAATGAGTTGGCACCCCTATGGTGGTAATTATTTCCAGTCCATGAGCAGTGGCCCACTCCAGGGTTTGATCACCATTTCCATACTATCGTTGAGCTTGTGGTTGCCAGAGCTGAGACACAGCATTAAAGTCACCCCCAACCACCGTGGGACCCGGTGGTTGCCAACGTAGGAGTGGTTCCAGAGTGCCGGTCGGGCCCGGAGCCCGATAAACGTTAACAAAAGTAATGCCAGATATCTGCACGAAACAATAATCAGCGGTCCTTTCTGTTGGAAATATTTGATAGGCCCGAAGCTCTTTTCGAAAGAATGTGATGGCCCTCGATCGGACTCTTTCTCCTCCAAAAGGTACATGAGAATTATATCCAGGGTGACTTTTGGTGATTGAGGTTCCATCTCTGCTCATTGTCTATGGTCCTTGAATCATCACAATTTCTGCTCCTGCTTCCCATGTCTGTTGCAAAGCGATGTCCATATTGGGCCCTCTTTTTGCTACATTGACTTGGTGGAACGTAAGAATGCCTGACGTCCTCAGCGCTATGCCTCCGATTTGGTCAACGCTCATGATTCTTGCATCGTGGCCTCCGGGGTGCTGACAAATTCTACTTCGGCATCCTTGTTCCTTTTCCTGCTTTCTGCGAGCGTAACTTGAAAGTCACGATTGCCCGCTCTCGAATAACCCGCAGCTCCGCCGGTGTACGTGGTGCGATTGCATTATTTTGCTGTCTGGGGCGGGCCATACAGTTTTGGTCTGTCGAATCATGAGGCCCACCGCAGTTCGAGCACTTCGGGACCTCAACATCGCACCTCTCTGTTTCATGAGTTTCTTTGCATTTTCCGCAATGTGGGGCTTTGCCGCAGAAACGCGTCGAGTGGAAACCCAAGCATCGTTGGCATTGTTCAATCGAGCGTTGACGTGTGAGCACTCTGGCCGGACCGCTCTCGTCGAAGAGCCGGAATTGGACGGTCACAATGGGAGCTAGACTTTCAATTAGAGGAGCGAGAACGGCCTCATCCTCGGTTCCAGCCTTGGTCTTAGCCCAGGTATTGATGGTTGCTAGCAGTTCTTGGGCCAGATTGAGCCTCTGCTTTTTGTCACGTTCTGATTGTTCTATTGCAGCCGTAATTCCAATCAGACTTGGATGTAAATCGTCCCTTAGAGTGGCAGGCGGTAACGTTGTAGGAGCTCTGGCACAAGCGATTGCGTATCAGGTTCCCTGCGTAAGTCACCAGAAAATCAAGATAATTGAGTATATCGTGTATCTACTCAATGATTGATTGATTGATTTACATTTAACGCCAAGTAGGCACACGGGATAAGCCCGGCCTCTAAGCCCTTAGGAGAGCGCTTGGCCCGCCTGCGCAGCCTACTGTGCCGCAGGGATTAAGAACGTCGGAGTGGAAAAGCAGGTTTTAAGCTCGCTTCAGGGATTTAGCAAGGATATCTCCTGGCTAGTGTATAAACTAGTTGAAGTCAGCCTTTCTTGCCTGAGGCAACATATTGAACGATCAACTGACCCCTCAATTTTCATCTATCATCGTCATCGTCATCGTCATCGTCATCGTCATCGTCATCGTCATCGTCATCGTCATCGTCATCGTCATCGTCATCGTCATCGTCATCGTCATCAGTTTTATCCCTTACATTCTCACAAAATTTACCTTTAAGTTTACAAAACCAGTGTATTTAATTCCTTCCAAGATGGACCGACCACAGACTCCCCCACCTGCAGCTCGTCAGTATGGTAAACGTTTGACGCGAGATCAATGCCTTCAGGTGAGTTGAAGACTGACCAAAAGTACTCATTGCATAAAATTAAAACTATCAGGTGAAAACCCTTTCCAGAGTAGGCTTTCCACATAAGAATATCGTAGAACAACTTGGCATCCCGACCCGGCAGGTCAGCTACACCCTTAAGAAAACTCGCTTTACGCCTCATAAACCAAAGGGTCGAAAACCTACTCTAAGCAGCGGTCAAGTTGATGAGGTATAGGATTTCATTTGTTCTTCTCCCGAGAACCGGCAAATGAGCTACTTTGAAGTTGCTCATAGCGTCTTTCCTCATCTAGGGGTAGGCGAAGAAGTCATTAGAAATGAGATGAAGAAAAGGGGCTTCTCACGGCAGATTGCTCAGTCAAAGCCTCCCCTAAACTCGGAGAACAAGGCAAAGCGACGATACTTTGCCAAAGATGATCTTCATTGGACTGTCAATGACTGGATGAATGTTCTCTGGACCGACGAAACTTGGGTCACTGATGGTCGGCATACGAGATATTGGGTCACAAGGAAAGTCTGTAAGTAGTCTAAATTTTTCAAAAAATCATGAACTAATCAGATGATTCAGGAAGATGAGAGATACGAAGAGACTTGTATTGTAGACAATATTCGGAGGCGGGTTGGCTAGATGTTTAGGGCATCATTTTTCGGAAACAAAAAGGGGCCAAGCTTGTTCTGGGAAAAAGAGTGGGGGACCATTACCTCAAGCTCATACTCCGACAGAATCGTACCTTTAATACATGGTATGGTTGCTTCGGAACCAAGGCTCTCCGCTATGCAGGACAACGCCTCTCCTCATAAAGCAGCCAGAACGACGGAAGAGTTTAGAGAAAGAGCAATCGCGCCGATTGAATGGCCGCTGTTCTCCCCAGACCTTAACCCAATCGAAGCTGTGTGGAACTTGATGAAGAACTACATCCAGTTTCACTATCCTGATTTGGGTGAGGAAGTCAGCGAACCCAGAACGATCTCCGCACCATTGTCAAAGAAGCTTGGGACAATGTGTTGGCAGCTGATCTCATGAAACTCATTGAGACAATGCCGGCAAGATGTCAGGCAGATCTGGATGCCGACGGAGGCCATAGCAAATTTTATTTTTATTTTCGTTGCAAATAGTTATGCATGTATAAATTTAATCATAAAATTCATAATTTCTAAAATAAGATTCGTTTGGCGCCAAGAAGACCCCTTCACATTCTTTCTACGGCAAGTTTTTCCCATACAAAATACGTTGGTGCTCTTGATGATTAAGCTAGTTCTGGTTTAGTGAAACCTTATCTCATTCCAAAAGACGCTAATATACCCTGTTGACCCATCTTTTTCTGACCCACTGACGTTCTTTACCCCTAGGGTACAGTAAGGCCATCAGGCATTTCTATCGTCTTATCGACAACCGTGTTATTCTACAACAGCAGCTTGGCATTACACTAAGCCTGCTGCAGTCTGCATCTACTCAAGGATCAGTAGTTGAAATCCACAGCCGATAAGTAACACGTGATTCATTGCCGTTGGGCAATAAGTTCTACATAAGTAGTGTCCATCTACCTTGAGACAGGGGCGGGCGGAGAGATCAAGACTTATTTTACCGTGTTCTGGAACTTTCATGGTCTCTGCTTACACCGCGCTTTCACCCAATCCATACACATCCGAAGCACGTAATCGAAACCTACTTTCGCGACAATTAGACTAGTAGCAAGTTCTTTTTAGCGATTATTCATTAACTTCATGCGTGTATGTTTCTTCTTCCCTTTTGTAAATATGGGTTAAACTCCAGAAACCAACTGTACATTCGAGGCAATATGTTGATATGAAACTTTAATTTGCATCAGGGTCCCCAAGTCCTCTATCTGAATAAATAAGCTTTAATGTTCAAATTCCAAAATAGTTGCATAAAAAGAGAAACGCTGTGATCTGGAACGAAAAGATGGATAATAACTCAATTATCATGTCACTGGCGAGAAAGGAGCTCCAGACACAAACTTCCACGCAGCTGATGTTCATTCAAAAACCTCCCCTTAGCCCTCAGTCTCAAACTTCAATGACATCCCAGAGAAATCCAGATACACAATACTGCTACAGGCATAGACCCGAGTCAGAATGTCGGAGGACTGCCGATGAGCCCACGATGGAAATCTTACAAATGGTTTGTGGTGATAATTCCTCCAAAAATTGAGATTGACGAGCATATAGAACCTAAAAACATTACCTCACGATGACCAGAAGAGCATCTCAAACGTGTGGTCCCTATTCTCCGCAGCTCCGGCAAAACATAGGAATCTCATGTTACAAGGGATCCTAGCTCAATGTTGCTTTCCCCAGCTATCTTATATCTCATCCACTATCCGTGGTCTGATCAGAATTGATTTTATTACTGCCTTACCTTCAGAGTTATCATTAAGAATTCTTTCCTACCTCGATACAACCTCTTTGTGTAAATCGGCTCAGGTCAGCCGAAGTTGGAGAAGATTAGCAGACGATGATGTAGTATGGCATAGGATGTGTGAGCAACACATTGACAGGAAATGTAATAAATGCGGCTGGGGACTGCCTTTACTGGAGCGGAAAAGACTCAGATGTTGGAAGCGTCAGCAACAGTTAAACGCTACAGATCAGGGACACGACTCGTCAAATTCAGCATCTGCTCCAAAGATAAAAATCTCAGGAAATTTAACTACAAATGACCCCTCTAAGAGAGGGATTGATGAGGTAACGACTGACGGGCTGGGGAATAAATTCGAATCAGCAAAACGTCAGCGACTTCAAACTTACAATGAATCCAAATTCAAGTTCCGGCCGTGGAAAGACGTGTATAAAGACCGATTTCAAGTTGGATCAAATTGGAAATACGGACGATACTCAACGAAAATATTTAAAGGGCATACAAACGGTGTAACTTGTTTGCAACTTGGAGACAATATTCTTGCAACAGGATCCTACGACTCGACCATCAAGATCTGGAACATTGATACTGGAGAATGTATTCGTACGCTTGTAGGGCACACATGTGGTATTCGAGCACTTCAATTCGACGATCAAAAATTAATCAGCGGAAGCCTCGATAAAACTGTCCGTATATGGAACTGGCGAACAGGAGACTGTCTCAGTGTTTATCTAGCACATCAAGCTGGTGTTATTGCGCTCAATTTTGTCGATAATATTCTCGCATCAGGGTCGATTGACAAGACTGTCAAAGTCTGGAACTTTGAAGATAAGTCTGTGTTTGTGCTCCAGGGACACACCAATTGGGTCAACGCCGTCCGGGTAGATGCCGCGTCCAGGACGCTGTTCTCTGCTTCTGACGATCTTACCATACGTCTCTGGGATCTCGACTCCCGTCAGACAATCCAAACGTTTGAAGGTCACGTCGGACAGGTGCAACAAGTTTTGCTCCTCCCGGCTGAGTACGAATTTGATGAGCCTGATACCACAACTACCGAAATCAATAACAGCCCAGATCGGACACCTGATGAAAATTCTCAACTGTCCATCTCACCAGTAGCGTGGAACGAATCATGGCCGGCCACACGTCCAAAGCCTCCACGTTACATGCTTACGGGAGCGCTTGACTCCACATTCCGTCTTTGGGATGTGGCCTCCGGGCACTGTCTTAAGACTTTCTTTGGCCACTTGGAGGGTATTTGGGCCCTTGCGGGTGATACGCTCCGAGTAGTCACCGGAGCCGAAGATAAGATGGTTAAAGTTTGGGACATTCGTACCGGAAAGTGTGAAAAAACCTTTATAGGCCATACGGGGCCTGTCACCTGTATCGGGCTCAGTGATAGCCGCATGTGCACCGGGAGTGAAGATTGCGAGGTACGACTCTATAATTTCAAGCACACGGAAGTTACAGACGAAGTCCTTGGATCTACGTCGGAAACATCTCTTCAAACTATACCAGTTTGAACCAATGAATTTTTTGAAGCGATTTGAAGTATTTGGAGCGGAGTCAGATCTGTTAGCTTGAGCAGAAATTACTGCATTGGGGGGAGGCGTAAGGAAACGAGATAGGTAGTCAGGCGCTAAAGGATATCGGGTAGCCTTAAAGGCGTCTTTTACTTTGATCATTGCAAATTTTTTGTTCAGGGATGGGTAGCGAAGCTTCCAAAGTCGAAGCATTCGCGAGGGAAGAGTTCGGTTACGGTTTTACGGTCACGCATTAGGGATTAAGTTCGTTCTCTTTCCATACCATTTTCTTCAACTTACCCATCGGCTTCTATATACATATTTGGCATGGCCCGAACCTGACCGTGTTGGTCGGATCGTGACATTTGTGAGCCCGACGATGGTTGTGTCTATTCTCATGATTGAGGGCTCGACTCGGGTTTTTATGTTGACTTGTTTCTATTTTTATGACCTCGCGTGACTAAGTGAAGTCGAGCCTCTGATGATGACAGGCTTCTCAACCTGATCATCGAAACCCGTACAGACTTTACGCGTCTAACCACGTGCTTACCCGACCAATTCTGCGAGGGACACTGTACACCGGGCATCACGGAGTCCTCGAGGGTAAGGGCATCGTACGTTTTGAGACTTCGGTTAGGAATGAGAGCGTCGCCATCCATCTGTGTCTCCCCCAGACGTTGAGATCTAATGCCGTTGCGGGATGGTACCCTCTGGCACCATAGGGGGTGGGGTAGCTATTGTTCTGACTCGGACAGTCGAGGTCACGTTGAGACCGACGGCTGTGGGCGAAGATCCGAGACAGGCCGGCCGTGAAGCACGATGGGGCAGGCGGGGGCTTCTGACCGGCAAGATCGTCGAGCTATATGCGCGTGTGCGGATGAGATGGGAATCTCGGTCCGCAGCGCCCCGTGGACGAGGGCCGAAATCGATGAGTCGTCGTCGCGAGATTGACGTACCTACTACAGCAACCATCACCCACCACGTCCGATGCGTCAGTCGGGCGGGTGGGGCATCAGCGGTGGTAGAGTGGGATTGACCTGACCGTGCATGACGACGGGTTCGTGGAGATACATCACGCCCGCACGACGACTGGTATTGGACGTCACCGCCATGTCGTCGTCTGACGATGGATGGATGCGCGCGGCAAACACAAGAACGAACGGTATGGACAGCGGTAATCGAGGATATGTTCTGTCGGAGTCGTCGATAGGTCACGGCATTGATCAGTTGAAATCGTCTTCGTTGTGGTACTGGATGCGGATGCTTGTCATCTCCTCGGTTGGAACTACCTTGGGCCGCAATTCTACGCTGTCACTTGTGACGGAGGAAAACTTTTGACGGACAAAATTCATCGTCATCGATAATTTGGCATTGGGGCCGTCGGAATCTTCGATCCGGTCCATTCTTTCCGATATGGCACTTGCTGCATTTCGTGTGTTCGGGGTCGACTAGTCATCTGATCGCTTGTACCGTAGCGAGTTATCTCTGAGTTCTTCCACGGCCGGTCTCAGGTCCTTACTAGCTGAAATTCTGAGAGCCTTGCCTTTGACCGCATCACACTGCTTAGATTGCCACGTTAAGTATGACTCGCTCACATCACAGTCTGATCTATCTCGAGTTTTGATTACGGTATGCTTTGTGAGATTTGAATTCTCAAATTCTTCGATATCCTCCGGATCAACGCTAAGAGAGAGTAGAGACTGACGCTAGGCCAGGGATTTTGGAGAGGATGGGGGTGGGGGTGGATCGTTCGTAAATATTGAGCGTTTGGCACCTGTCCTCCGGCCTTCCACTGACCTAAAATATTGATCGGGGTCGTACATGCTAAGAAAACCCTTGGCCATCCCTTAAGGAAAATCCATCCTGTAGGGTAAAGCCCGTCGTAGTGGTGCTGATTTTAGTTAGATGTGGAAATCTTAGAATACGTTCAGATCTCACCTTGGGTTAATTGCCCTTGTTGATCACTTTGATGTGCTCTGGTCATATCAATGAGTGATATTTGATCTTTCTCATCAAATCTTTCTATCTTCTCAAAGAGAGAAAGCTCTTTTGATGTTCGAAATGGATCGATATCTCTTTTAGTCAAAGCCGATTTACAACATTCGTTCGATAGACCCCTATCCATAGATTTAGATGGCGGGTGGACTTCGCGCTCTTTCCTGCCACATTTTTCCAACTAAAGATTCATCAGCATTTTCAGCTTGGTTAAAAAGAAATTCATGCCTTCTTCTACTTCTGTAGCGTTACTGGTTTCGCTACCGGCTGTAAGAGCTTCTTCTGAATCACAGAATTGAGTAAGAGGTAAAGAACATGAGACCTGAACAGACATTTAATTTAAAACTTGAGCCACACGAGAGATTTCAAATGAGTCGGAGCTAAAGTTGGCGCGCGTCTTAGATGAAGAATCAATTCAGTTCGATCATGAACAGCTAAATCGTTAACTTTAGACAGGATTTATTAGGAAGATCAAGGCTGGCTTCGGTGATTGACTTTTTTGTCCTTTGATTCTCGATTTTTCTGTCCAAAACGTCCACGGGTGTGAACATTGATAAATCTTATTTCTTGACTGTTGACCCCGGAAACCCGAGGATGAGTCGATATTTCTCAGAGATTTTGCTTCAGTAAATCCCCAAACAGCCCATCAAGTACGTGTCTGATCGGCTCCAAATTTTGGGATCTCAGTTCGTGAAGTCTTCTCTCCTTCGCATGCACTGAAGACTTCGTTGATTAGCACCTGCTCGGAACATGGCGTGTGTATTGTGTAAGCATGATGGAGGTTTGACGCATTGTTTGATCATATCGTTCCGGTACCTGCTTCGTACATTGGACACGTCCGTGGTCTCACGCTGCTCACTTGCCTCCGATGTTACGATGCCGCACTATTTTGCAGCATGGTCATGCCGATGACAGACACCAAGGTGAGTAACACGTTTTGAGCTGAATTGCAGAATGGTCCGAAGATTTCATACTTTGGATCAGATTGCCGCTGGTTTCATCTCCTTTATCAAGTTTAAGAGATGTCCTGGTTGTTTTGGGAAGTCGACAGCTATCTTTCAACAGAAAATGATGACGGCGTCACGTCTGTGTCATCGTTTGAATGACTTTCTTTTCATGGTCAAGAGTGAGCGCGGCAGTGTCATTCAATCGGGGGGGGGGGGGGGCGTCTGAAACAAGGTCAAAACGTCC
>JAKRRZ010000539.1:0-19285 GCA_022627015.2 Podosphaera aphanis | reverse complement strand
ATGTATGTAAACTTGCGATTTTTTCAATATTGGCGCATGAATCCAAAATTAAAATGTTGTTGACGCTAGGGCGAAATTATGGTCCCTAAGTTAAACTGGGGTGCGTAAAATGGACCAGGGTAATAGGCAAGGGAATGCAAAAAACTCACGTGATAGCACCGATTCCCAGGGTGCATTATGGTTCCTCCACTGCACGCCTTCCCACGCACGACCGGAACAAAAAGCCGTCCGGAGGGTCCGTGAGGCGAGCCATGCCCGATCAGATTCACTTGCATCCATGTCGCGTAGGCAGCTGCAGCCCATGCGCCCGCCCGGAGAAACGAGCGTCGCCTGCGGGCCCCGACGCGCGCGACCGGCCCGCCGGCGTCTGAAAGATGGCCCCCGAAATTATCGCTGCTGCTCCGCCGATGCCCATGATGCGCTTCCGTGCCGGGCCACACCGGATCGCACGTGCTATGGCGTCGTGAGGGCCCCGTGCTCTACCCCGCACATCCCCCGCTGACGACCGTGCTCCTCCCGCCCTCCAGCTCGCCTCGCGTGCAAGGGGACCCGACGCCCATTATGACGTCGGGTCGGGAGCCGATCGAGGGGCATGACTCGGTCCGCCAACATCCTTCCCCGATCCCAGCCGACTGCGACTTTCCCGTGCCGACCGACCACTCGATTCAAGGGCCTACGCCGGACGCGTCCATCACTGAACTGTCACATCATGACAATATAGTGTGCTCAAGAATTGCATTTGCTATTTAAATCCCATGTAAACGATTCTTGGTACAGCTTTTGTATGTGGGAAAAGCATAGAAAACCCCGAGCGAGTATCCAGTATTTGTAACTAAGGTAATTATAAAGGTAGTTCTAGACTATTCATTTAATTCATTCACGTATCTTAAATTCGAGATCTCATAGAAATCATGTCCAAACTCCAAACCTATCGACATCCTAACTCCAATAAAAACGCTGCAGTCTTAAATTAATCAAGAAAAGTCTCGTTCACGTCCGTCTCCGAAAAGATACTCAGCTTCAAGGCAATATGATCTTCCAGTCTTAGCACCTCGTTCACTGCCCCAACAGACGACACTTGCATCAAGGATTCCTCCCAATACGCCTTCCATTGCGCCTAATATTCCCCAACCAATAAACCCAGCAACAAGTCCAACGACATAAGCATACGCACTTCCACGAATAGAGGCTCCTTGAGGCGATGTGATCATGAGTTCTTTTGCAGTGGCAACCCATCCACCGAAGCCAAGAGAAATTGCCATGATAAATCGAGCTGCATGCAGGAGCAACCTTGCGAGCCGATAAGATAGTAGTGGCACGTCTTGGTGATTTCGAGTATTGAAAGAATGCGGGGTCAATGTGGTAGTTGGACCTTGAGAGGTGAGGAATGATATCTGACTCAAACCTCGTGCTGAAGTTTGTAATGGTTCAGAATGTATGGCAGCATATGTGAGGCTTAAAGGGTTCGTCAGAGCTGATATAGGCGTAGGTATCCAAGAATACACTACCATAGTGATAATTCCAGTAATGCGTCGTGGAAGTATTAACAGAGGAAGTCGTATGATTAAAGCAATTAACGTTGACAGAGAAATCGTTCCAAAGAGCGTTGTTACGGCATGCATGAAGGCTGTGATGACCATTTCTCGAGAGCTTGGTGACGGTTGAATAAGGCGATGAAAATACCATTGAGACACAGTCGCTGCTGTGGTTGATCTCTGAATCCCACTTATTACAGAGAGTGTCCAGATATACATCAGGATAAAGTAGACGCCCAGCCACCAGCTCGTACCATCGATAACAAATTTGGAAAATGTACTGGATATTTTCCCACCGAGAAAAACACGAATAAACATGCATAACCACAGCCAGGTCCATAAAACTACGGAAGCCAGTACCGTGAACCCCATGGCAAGGAGACCCGGATTAGCTGCTAATATTTTTGACGCAAATTCTAATATTCCGATTGCTTTGCTCAAGAAATACCTTCCTCTATAGATAGTGTAGAGCCAGATAAAAGCGAATATCGCTGGGAAAAGTGAGAGCCATCTTAAAGCCTTACCTTGAATGCTCAATCGACTTGACGCGTTTTTGAAGCTAGAGATGAAGGGATGTAGAGAGAATGAAAAAAGTATTGTGGGGACTGCGATCAGGATCAAATATACGAGAGGTCTGACGTATGACTTGAGTAACGCTAGCCATAGAAGAGAAACAAAGATTGATACTACGGTATCGACCGCAAATAGGTAAAAAGACGAGTACAAAGCTGTATATATCGTATCCCCAAGTGACGTCTCAGGCGTTTCTGTGTGCAAAAATACCAGGAAAAACGTGGCAAACATACCTCCAAGACAGATTAGATATAATGATCCCCAAAAAACATCATGTCTTGGAGTTTCTACAAAGGGAGTTGACATCGTTGGAGGCATCACAGTTATGCTGCTTGGGGGTCGAGGGATTTCAGTTGCGAAATTCTCCTGAAATTTGTTAGATGGGAGTCTGAAAGTCCCATTTTCGGTTGTTGAACGAAAGTTTTGGAAGGCTGGCGGGTTATGGTCGGCGGATGTTTCGAAGTGAAAGTCTCCAGATAGATTATCTGCTTCAACATTCGAGCCAAGGACGATTTCTTCCATATCTTTCCCGTCGATATCATTCATTCGCAGAGATTCATTTATATCTTGTTCTCGTTCAAATCCATGACCGGCGTTTGCTCCTTGGGAATTTCTCGTTCCCCTAGAATCATAGCCAGCACCAATCCAGCTACTCTTGATTCCACGAATTCGCCCTTTGCCGTCCATAGTTCCCATCTCTTCATCTCGACTCGTGTCAAGTGATTCATGACTGGCCTCTGCTTGAGTCTCTGAACTTTCTTCTAATTGCGTTGATGCAAAAACTCTTCTTGACTTCTGAAGGGCAAAGAAATCAGCAGTCTCTCGCTCTCTTTCCTCCTCCTCATTCTCCTCTCGAAAGTCATCTAATGCACTGTGGAAAAGAGGCGCATCTGGAGCGGTCGAGTATAGGGATGTGAAGTTATATTCCGATCGATGAGAAGATGCTGGGTAGAGACCTCCATGCCGCAGAGGGTAGACGCGAGAACTATTTCGAAATGATTGTCTATTTCGACGATATCTTTCATTTTGTAATGCGAGAGAAGCTTCGGTGTTATCTGCTGGCTGCACAAAATTCGATATTCGTGACTGAGATTGGGCTAGAAACCGAGAAGCATCTAGCACAATAAGTTATCATGGCTGCCGCTAACATAACGCAGGATTGGCGATAAACATACACTCAGAAAACATGGTTGGATTTACCACGGAGCAACAGAATGAGATCTCGACCGCGTAGGACGCCGAGGTTCCCCGGGTGTTGTGCTCGAAAGCTTTCCCTTCTCGGAAGTATAATAATAAGCGATATCTACGATAGCTGATCGATGCATTTATTTATTTTTTTAAATCAGGGTCTTGTAACTCACCGACAAGCCTGAGTGTCAGAAATACGAAGTTTCTTTTAAGAATAAGCTCGATGATTATAATCAGGGTATGTACATTTAGCGTGCATCTACAGTGGATCGTATTACGGAACATGGTCTATTTATAGAATATATGGTTAGTCATCGCTATTGAGTGGTAAGGCGTGTAATTTGCTCTTACTCTGTTCTTAGGATTAACTATCGACTCGAGAATAGTCGACATTGTGCTTTTAACGCAATATGTCCCTGTAACCAATGCGTCCCAGCAAAAAACTGCTGAATAAAGGATAAGTTGGAAAATTTGTAATGAATTCGAGGTTTTTGGCCTCAATTTTTTCAAGAGGCTAGGATTGAACTGTTCACTAGTAGTTGTCGACCTTGAACAGCATCTATCTATCTATCCACTGAAAAGGCACAAGACTTTCTTACAATCCCGAAACGATTGACTGAGGATTAATCGGGCGGCCTACTCTTTGTTCCACCCCCTCTGACCTGCATCGGGTCGAATGGCTTAGAGGTAAGTCATCCGGGCTGGTCATCTAAGTAGAGTCTGGGTTGCTTGAACACCTGCCCCACTCGAGACGGAACGATCGCTGGTTCAACTCCAGCAGACCTTCCACCTTCCCACGGAAAAAGTCCGTATCTGATTTAGCATACTAGGATAGATCAAGGTTTTTCTCGCTTTTCTCTTGGTCGGATATGCACGGGTGAGGTTGGGGTGCAAGTTCCCCCTGACCTAGGTAGTGAGTGGTACCAGCGAATGCTATCCACTGTATAAGTGTTCTAACTTCATATCGATATGTGTTAATTCTGTGTCGCAGTCACCATGTCCCACTAGGGATGGAGCTTCAGCTACGGCGAAGCCCTGTTGACAGAAAAAATATTTATTTATTTTTCACCTGCATCGTTATGCTAATAGGGTGTCGCAGCAGGAATACGCATATTTTTGTAAAATCATTTCGTCCGACTTACCCCAACTCTACTTCTACTTCATTATCTGCAGATTTAATTAGATCTTTCAAGTCGCGTAACGAAGATCTTTCCAAAGATAAGAAAGCGTTCCTATGATCATAAAAAATGATGGTGTGGCTAACAATCGCAGTATTCATTTGATTTTGCGGTCAGCATCCGGCATCCAAGGCTCTCATCCACTTCACCCCCAAATATTATCCCAGATATGAAGAAAGACTTATACAGGAGTCAAATAGAAGGCTTATTATCCTTATCAGTAAAGCGAATGGAGAAAAAAAAAGAGAACTGCCGTCAAAATATGCGCGAATTTGTGGCCCACTAGACGTCTACTCGGTGGTTAAGTGACAAATAAAAGAAATATAGATGAGTGAATGTCATCCACCAGTCTAAGACGAGTTCCTCTATGTGCAAGAGCAATAGTATGGATCCAAAAGTTACAGGCTGCCTAATGATGAACTTGGGCCGGTATTATATGTATTTCGATCCACAAGAAGCGTCTCTAGAAGCTGGTTTCACCTGTTACTCGGGTTGGTCTGATTGGTTTTGTATCTCTCAATTGTGAGGAAAGCGCCAGCCTCACGGTTAGACAGGAACGCGTCAGCAGTCTCCTGTGCAGACGGTCTTTCGATCGGTATAATCCATACTCGCTAGGTCAGACGATTAACTACTTGTAAAATGAACCTGTAGTTGAAGTCTCTAATTTTGCAAGTTGGTAGAGGACCAATAAAGTCGCGATTAAGATGACGGAACGAAGTCTCTGGGGGGGTACAATAGTTGGAAGAATCCGTAAGGCTTCTGAGTCGATGGGTTGCTTCTTTGGCATGCTTCGCATCCTCAGGCATACTTGGAAACGTTTTTATGGGATACAGGTCACCAGTACTGTTGGTATTTCCTTGGGATAGGGAATCAGACTGATATATCAGAATGATCATGTAACTTAAATTGACTAAAATCTTGTCCCTTCCTATCGGGGTAATCTGAACTATATAACAGAACCAATACAACGCACGGACACCATTTCCCAACCACGAGCTGCGATCACCCCACAACTGTACTTATGCCCAAAATATAAATGTAATCGACAAAGTGTAGGTGTGTATATACAAGTACCGACGTGATAATAAACTTAGAGAGCGGTGACTCCACGATGCCCATAGAGTGGGGATTCATGAAGATGTTTTAGGAGGGTTTCGCGGAGAGTATTTGGGACGTATTCTTTATTATTTAAGGTAAAGGAGTGAGTACTTAATGTGCAGCTTGCCAACTGAATATCTCATTGAGTGGTTGTACTGTCTTGGAGAGCTGCCCGAATTTCTTGACAGTATTTATCTTCGAGGCAATGTCTTTCCCAATCATTTAAATCGGGTATAGGAGCTAGGGAGGGTTCTGTTAGGTTTTTGTCGCTGGGGGAGGTGATTTCGATTGGGCGGAGAATATGTGAAGGTTTAAGCAGGTTTGAAATTGGTGCTCGTTGCGACTGTCGGTGCTTTCTGAAGGCTTGTCGGCGCTGATTCTAGTTAGAGCATCAGGCTTAGAACCTTTGATTCCAGGTCTAAAGACGATTTTGAAGTCAGAATCAGTAGAGAGCTTGTTCCAACGTACTTGTCTACGGTTGAGTCTTATTGTTGTCGTAAATTGATCAATATTTTTGTGGTCGTTGAGGACGAGCATTGAGGCCTCTATAGAGCCGAGCTCGGAAGTTCATGTTTCAAACGCGTTAACTATAGTGAGTAGCTCTTTATAGAAGATCTCGTAGTTACATTCGGCTGGTAGCATTTTCTTTGACATGAAAGCTACTGGCCGTAGCGTACCGGATTGATCATACGGCGAGAGGATAGCTGCAGTCACGTAATCGGAAGCATCAGTTGCTGAGACGCTTTGACGATGAGGATCAAAGTGGGCTAGCATGGTTTCGTCTTCAAAGGCTCGTTTGATCTGTTGAAATGATGATTCACAAGTGGAGTCCCAGGCGAATTGAGCGCCCTTTTTGGTCAAACTGGTGAAGGGGGCAGCGAGGCGAGAGAATTCTGGGATAAAGCGACGGTAGAAATTTGCAAAGCCCAGGAATCTCTGGATATCGCAGACGGAGTGAGGGGTTGGCCATTTTTCGACGCACACGATATTGATCGGGCCCATGCTTATTCCTTGTGTGGATACGAGGCCCAGATAAGTTACCGAAGTCGTTTCAAAACTACATTTTAAGATGTCGACCTGGAGGCCATGCTCGCGTAAACGGTCAAGTACCGTTCTCAGACGTTGGCGATGGTCCGTTAGATTATTAGAATATTTCAAAATGTTTGGTCTCGGGGACCGCGGAGAGTGTGGTTTATGTAGGCCTAAAATGACGCTGGTCCGTTACAAAGGCCGAAAGGAAGTACTAGGGATTCGAAAAATCCATATCGACAAGTTGATGCCGCTCTTCACTCGTCGCCCTCCTTTATTCTTTAGTTGCCTGCTTTTGCTTCGAGCGTTTGTCAAGGCCTGTCTCACGATGACAGCGAATTTCTTGCTTGTATCGAGCACCTCCGCCATGACATGTCTGCACCCAATTATGCTTCTTGTTCTGGAAGCCCGTGGATTTAAGTAAGATAGAAGTGTATCACACGACTCGAATTCGCGCTCTCGTGGCATTTCATATCCATACTCTTCGTATTGGTGTTCGCTCACTGTGGATAATATTGTGGTTTCCATGGTGCGAAGGCTGAAATAAACCGATTAAACCCAATTTCATTTGATCACTATTTGAAAGGTATAAGCCTCCCATGGGTAAATTCAATCAATTATAAGGATGACAATAAGTATTTATCAATAAAAGTGGTGAAATGATTACTCTCACACACATATGATGCGTTGGTAAATAAAATTAGAGCAAGAGTTATTAATACCGAACGCTGTCCCGACAACCACTAAATCCACACCTTATTTTCTAATTCATTGGGCCAGATTCCATATCACGTGATAAATTAACGGAAATACATATATCCGAGGTAGGGTGCGTAGGAGTGATTCGCCTCGACCGTGGTGATGAAACTCTTTCGTTATTCGTCAAAAGTGCAAGCTCAAGCATGTGCAAAACATTTCCAATATATCCGATCAAGATATTTTCTCAACTTCTCTGCTTTTTCATCATCAGGCCGGTGGTAAAAATTCTTTAACCAATTTGATCAGATTATTAGTCAACTGAGCCTTTAAACTAAAAATTAAGGTACAGATCTTTCGGGTAGTTCACTTTCTTGGGTATGAGCCATATGTGGGCCAAATGTTATCAAGATGGTGAAATTCCATCCAATTCTCATCAGTCCAGCCTAATTCTTCTTCTCTATCTAGATCAAGGGGGCTTCTTCAGCTTCGTCAGTAGCAGATGAGGCCTGTGTTCTATTCGTACTGTGAAAATATCAACATGTAAAAATTTCAGTATAGATGTTGATGGCCTTGCTGGCGAGGTTGATATGAGGGACGTGAAAATAAGCAGCTACCTAACGGTTCAGGCAAAAACTCCGAGCTTCGGTTAGCCTCAAAACTAGTAGGGATTACACTACACCCCTGGACGGACACTACTACCCTGGAGGAATAGTATATTGGAACGGAAGCCCTTAAGAATCATACGACCATGAAAGATTGGGTCATTCGCGATGTGACTAACTAATCGAAATCTCGGGCCTATCAACCTCTATTCGAATGATGGTTTGTATCAAGTCTCGACCCGCCTTCTTTCTCTGTGATTTTGACGAGAGTCTGTTCATCGCAGATCGCTGTCAAACTTACGGAAGGGACCGATTCAAACATTGATCGTATTTTGCACAGTCATGCATATTCTGTACGAAAATGTTTCCAGTTTTTGACTCGATGTAATTCATCCATGGCAACAAGGGCAACGTACATTTTGACGGTCGGATTTGAAGTGGGTCTTAGCCCGTCTCACTGACCCCCTGAGGATATTCCATAATTAAACCAGGATAGGTAACCAGGGTGAGCCCAGACAACCATAAACGATCGGGCCTAGCCCGTCACACAGTCAGCTTCGAAATTGTTTGATCATGCTGCAGACACGGCATCCTAATAGAGCCTTGGCTCAAATAACGTGATTTTTTGCCATAACTTTCCCATCCAGACTCCCCAATTGATTTATCGTCGTTCTCCGTGTTCTTGGTTGATTGGAATTAGATTTTTCCTGCAGTATTAAAGGAAAAATATAAATGTTAGTTAACTTATTCAAATGTAAAATCTTACTGCCAAAGTATCATCGTGAGATCAGTTTTTCAAGTTCAAGTTAATTACATAAAATACGAGAGGGTGGCTCACTATAGGGTAGGCTACATGTATGTGCCAATAAATTTGGGAAATTTTGGAGGATTTTATGCGAGGAACAATTTTATGCATGTCCTGGTACAATATTATTCGCATATTGTCGCATATTGGGCTGCCTTTACGGCAATCTTCCATGTCTTGATGTTTTGCAGAATATATATTACAAATTTGGCATCACTTCGCAGCCCTCGTAGCTCAATGGTAGAGCGCGTCACTAGTAACGTCTCAGCAATCCACATGACGAGGTTGCCGGTTCGATTCCGTCCGAGGGCAGCATTGTGAAAAGACTGTCTGCAGTGCAGACAAGCGAATCTTCCCCTTCATTTTTTCACTTTTTTACTCTCCAGATTGCCTCGGATTATTCCCCGAAAGGCAAATATATCAGGAAGCTGGCTCTGATGCGGCTAGAAGTGAGCGTCGGTCCTGGAAGACGGACATTAGCTGGATACATGTAGCCTAGATATAGGCTGCTCAAAAGCAGCACATGCCAGGGTCGTACCATGGTGGGTTATTGACATGTAATCCGTCTTAATCAAATATGATCGTCTCACATTACAGCTCAATGTGAAAATAGGTCATTTCAGCATTGACGAAGAGGGGAGAGATTTGGTTTGTCTCCTACGTCAACCGCCCACCAAGTGAGACCACCACATTCAATTCACCATAACCCCTCTCCATCCTTGTGAATAATAAAGCTTTAGCGATTTGAGTACAACTTACATTGGACGATCCAAAAAACTGGACACAATTTTACATTTAGTGGAGTTGCGGGGGTAGAAGACGCGCCGAGGGCAGCTCTCAGGAAAACGCATGATGGTAGAATTTCTCATGAATTGAGTGTGGAATCCAATAACGAGCAGGAAAATTTGCTAGATGAATAGATAACGAAGCCGTGGCCTCTGGCATTCGATGCGGAAATTTCACAGATGCCCTGTACGAACGAATTGACCAAATGATAGACTGTGATGAAGCTAGAAAGACAGAGAGCAAAGTAGATGACAAAAGAGAGGATTCAATCAAGTCAGATGACGTGTGAAGTGTTGATGAGCATAGCTTTGCTTTAGGTATTGGGTCTCAGAGCAAATTCAATGGACCTTCGTCCTGAAGAACTGCCATGGTCACGCAGCCCAGAAAGTAGGAGTCTGTGACAGTTTGGGAGGAGATATCAGCTACTGAACATACGATAAAATCTCTTGTCATGTTCAAGGGCACAAATCTCAGTTCTCGCTGGTTTTCTGCCACCTTGACCCCCCCAGATTGGCCTTATTTCTCTTCATCTATGACCCGCCCATCGAATGAGATGATAATGAAGTGGTGTGAGCACGCTTTAATTGCATCATCACCTGTCGAAGGATATCGACTCTGTCTCTTAGACGAGCACAAATCTCAGGCTCGACATGAGTTCACGCGGAAAGAATACACAAACATGAGTGTCGTATCTAGCCTGATACCTTGTTTAAGTCATATCCTTCAACCGCTCGATTTGATCTACTTCTCATCCATCAAAGCGAATTCCAGAGCAAACATTGCAAAGCGCGGCAAATTTGATGATGACATCGAAATGAAAAAGCAGACATCAATGAAAATATGTGCTCGGGCTCGCTCCGATGCTCGAGAGGGTGCTCGTGTGTGTTAAAGCTTGATATCTGCAGGAATTCAGTCCTGGAATCCAGATCGAGCGGCTTAAGACCAATTTATTCTCAAAACATCAAATCCTGCCCCCCAACACCTTCTCACCTGGAGCACCACCTCCCACAGAATGAAGCCATGACCATGCCCTCAAACCCACGTCGATGTTGGGACATTTTTAGGAATTGACAAGTCCTCGTTCAAATTTGAACTCGAGAAGAAGAAAATTGTTTCTAAACATAAGTAGTCGGACTATCTGACATAGATACATCTTGAAATACATCTGTGCACACACACTCTCTCTCTCGTCCTCTATCTCGGTTTTCGGCACGCATGCACTTAGATATTTCTGCATCCGATGCAGGTCTGAGTTGACACTCCAACCCAGTACATGTACCTCACCGTGCACGCACAATCGCCGACATTCGAAAGCAAGATCATCACACGTCCGCTAAGCGATGACAAGACTTCGGCCGTCAACAGATCATCGGCAGAGCCAATCCACGACGAAGCTGTGTCTGACGACGAGTGGGCGCACGAACACATGCGCACCCCGAGCGCGTTCATTCTGACAGACGGCAACGGGCGCCGAGAAACCCCGCACCGGACCGAACGAATGCCCATTCTGACCGCAGCGCCTCGCATTGAACACCCCCGCCCGTGTGACGTGGTGCAACACCACGCACGCGTCGACGGTCCCATGCAGGAGACCATCCGAGATCCCCACGCCGAGCCGAACCGTATGGAGCAACGGGCGGCACAGCATTCCACGCCGTGACGCAAGGGGCGGGGCACTTGCACGTCGCGCGAACGGCGCACACGTGCATACGCGGCGCGCCAGATATGTTGCGGCAGCGAGGATCACCACCATGGTAGAGAGACATGGTCAAGGAGGACCGGGTAGAGAAACGGCCCGGCAATGTTCCGTAGAAAGATAGCATCAAAGGACGGACGGACGGACGGACGGTTGTTATTCATCCAACCATCCCGAGCCAATCGGTTTCCCAAGCCATCTCCAGCGAGCGGACCGTTCCGCCGGTGCGCGATCGCGTGTTGAGAATCACCGACGCGGATCGCTGCACCGCACCGCACCGTCACTTCTCGTTGTGCACTCCCGATCTCCCGTCGTGCCGACCTTTCCGTCCATGCGTGGAGCCATTCGGCCCGCGGGGTCTCGGCAACGGGAGATCGAAAGTCCGGTCGCGCCGCGTGATCCTGCTGATGACGTCGTCTACACGACCGCATTCCTTGACCTGATGCAGTATTTCGGCCCCCGGAGGACAGACAGCTGCCAAATAACGAGGGATAATCAGTCTTGTACGTACGTACGTACGTACGTACGTACCTATATAATATCATCTCTTGAGAAAGATTTGGTGGGTGCTTTCGAAGATGCAGATGCTTGAAGACGCTGCTTGCGGTGATAGATGTGTTTGTTTGTCAACGTCCTATTTTCCATGACCAAATACTCGACATATCTCATACGCTCGAAGAGTAAAACCGTGTGTGATCTGCAATGTATGTTGGTAATTGACAACTACATTGACCGCAACCTAAGAAGTTATCTACAAGGTCGTCGAATTTTATGCCTTAAAGCTTTTCTGTCTACATGCGACGTCTTCATGCTTGCCCCGAATGACTCAATCTCAACATTTAGGACACTTAATAATGCCCTCGAAAGTGTAAAAATTCCCTCCCAAATACCAAACCAAGTACTCCAAACAACCGCTACTTTTCAGAGAGCTCAAGATTAGATAAAAAAATACAACGCTTTTTACAGAAAATCTGCCAAGAAGACAGTACGATTGAAAAAACGCCATCCTTGAATTATGCCCACAAAGCACCGAAGTCAAATAAGATTTTGGTCGTACAGGAAATACCGGATGTCCGTGATTACGTTTAATTTGGCGGACGTGTCCCCTTTGCATGATGTGGCCCTTGGATATACAATATCAAGATTCGGGAGGCAGCCCTCCTTTCATATTACAATGTGTCAGCTAGCGCCGGCAATCCCAACCGAGCCATTCTGCGGTCTTCCCCATCCTGGATGGCCATAGTCTCCTCGACCATTTTCGGCGTGACTGTCAGGTGTTCCGGTGCGGGCTGAATAGGGTGAGGGGTGGCCTAAATCTTCATACAGTCCTTCCTGCTGCTGAAGTGTGATGTTCTGATTTTGAGAAACGCTATAGTTTGAAGAGAGCTCCTGTATATGTCGAACACTAATTTCTTTCTGTTGTGCATGTGCCTGAGACGGATCCATATCAACCCGAGTGACCACTGGAGCTAATGCTCGGCTCCCGTCTCTTGACTTTCCGACGGGCAAAATATCTGTGTGTAGCGGATTCCGGGGACCATTGCTAGCGCTAATGTCCGCATATTTTTTAATAATCTCCTTCGTAGTGATGTCGCCCGAGTTGTTGAATAAACTCGGATTATTCAAGATTGACTGAAGATCCTCAGGAATCTATGTAAAAATTTAGTAAGGTACATACTGAAATGCAAAGAAATGTTTTTACCTCACACATCTGTTCGTTGAATTCGATAAGAGTATGAACTACCTCGATAGCCAAGAAGTTGTCATCGACGGGGGTCTTTGCATTGGTTAAAAGAATATTAGGGGCGATAACAGTGGCCAAATTATGTGTGTCCATTTTTGAGCCTGATTCCTCATCAACTTGATGAAACGATGCAACCCAGTTGAAAAATGAACAGAGAATCTCAAGGCAGTCTCTATGAGCCTTTGGAAGTAAGCAGCAGGTGAGATGTAGTATACGACGACGTTTATCTTGGTCGGCAATTTTTTGAGAAGTAATGAAGAGTCGATGTAGCTTGAAAGTTAAAAGAGGGTCCGGAAGCTCGCGTAGATACTTTTTCAATAATGCTGCAACCTGAACCACATTTTCCTTGGAGAAGTCGACTGCATCACACCCATCTCGATCTATAATCGCAGTTGTCTCGTTCAATCGTTTTATATTGCCATTCTTCCGAAAGATTCCTTCGACAGAGAGATCCATTTTGCGCATTGTCGTCACCGCATCATCGACAATCGCCGGTATTCTTAAAGCACCTGGCCCAATCCCATCGGTTGAGTCTGCACCATCTCGCTCTATAATCGTCTCTAATGGTACCCCAAAGACTCCCTTTTTCTTGCCATTTTTTTTGCCATCATTCTTGAAAGCTTTTCCCATTTTATTCCAAAACGTTGGCTTTCTTGTTTCGATCAGATTAAGCAATTCTTCCATAGAAAATATCCCTTCAAGCATAGGCTGCATTGCAATTACCGCGACATGACGAACAATAAAGTATTCGAGAGCGGAGAGCTCTGAAAAGTATTTTTTACCACCATCACGTCTGTGCGGAAGCGGCTCGTCGGTGGTCTTTTGCGTAAGCCCATTTGCACTGGAAAAAGTGCGCTGGTGGCCATTGACCAGTTTTGGCTCCGTGACCAAAGTACGAAAAGGATCATGGTTTGCATGCTTGTAAGCATTCGGTCTTTGTTCTTTTGCCTGTTCTGCGGCAACAATTCTTGGAATGTCATCAAGAGTCAAGGCATCTTGGTGACCAAACATTAGCTCTGTACGTAGCATACCATTTGCCTCATTTTCTCCGGCCCTGGTTAAGTTGTTTTGCGTTGAATTATTAGAATGAGGGTCACTTGAGCTGGGACCCTCTGCACCGTCAATTACCCGTGAAGCTCTACCTTTCCTCAAAGTTGATGAAAGTCGCTGATCCATTCGTGTGCTCCTAAGACGCCTCACGTCATTAAGTGTGTTTTCATAAGAAGAAGAGGCTTTATATGGACTCGGATTAACATTGTAAGACTTAGAGCGAATCTCGGATCTCATGGGAGCTGGCTCGGATGCTGGTTGAGAATGACCTTCGCTATGGCTGCTGCCATTCAAATAGGAATTGTCCATAGTATGCGGAAGAGAGCCGCTCGTTCGCAGAACCTTGAGTAATCTTGCAAGGGCAACTCGTAATAGAAAAATGTATTGCTGTAGTCGAGTCACGCGTTCAAACCCTCCGATAAAAGTACCTGATTCTCCTACCTCGCATTCATTGCAGAAAATACGCTGATCAGCTACGCATAATCTAATGCTATCCGGATTTGGTGCGAGATCTCTATAGCAAGAACAGCACTGAAGGCATGCAAAGTGCCACCTTCGTCCTTCATTGTGGCAGCACTCATCTTCAATTGCCTTTTTACAACTAATGCAATTATCAGAGTTAGAATCGCCAAGATCAGATGTACCTGTTGTGGCTTCTAACGAAATATCGTCATTCTTTAAGACCGCCATATCACTGAGATCATCCAGAAATCTATGAAGACCATCAGAGCAGCTATGCTCTCGTTCTAGTTTGAGAGCACCTTGAAGACATATCCTAATTAGAAGCTTTAAGTAATGCGCCAAACCTGTGACTAATGCGAGAAGTTCTTGAGTAACTCCCAATTTCCGAACCCCTGTCTCTTGCGTCTTGGATAGGAGGGAAAAAAATGCGACAATTTTTTTGCAGAGTAGCTTGGCTTCTCGAGTATAAGAAAGGGCTAAGAATAAATGGTCAGGGCGATGTTAGATTTTGTTCTCATCCTCGACATACCTTTTGATCCAGTTTTGGTCATCGTCGCATCTAATTTGTCTGCAGAGTGAAATAGAATATCAACATGCCATATGAACCTTTTTGCCACCATGACTCCGTCAAGGTAAGCACCGTTGCTCACATGGAGTAGCATATCTGAGATGCAGGCCGCAGAGGACTCCTCGAATGTCGATAAGACACTCCATATTTTGTAGACTTTCTCTTCCATCTTCTCTTCCTCCTCTCTAATGGCATTACGGCCTTCATCAGTCGTGATATCTTCAACACGACCCTGTGCCTCTTCCTTTGTCTCCTGTGGTGAGCCTACAGCTAGTCTCACGTTCCAGAATTTATGTATCATGTAGCATTCTGGGTGCCAATGCTGATTCTGTCCATTTCGAAAGATCTCAACAAATTGTTTGAGGATTGCAGTGTAGCAGCCGTTACATCGCTGAGCGAACTGAGTTGAGTAGTGGTAGTGGCAATAAACATTCCCACCATGCTCATAATAACTGTCTTGAGCGCCGAAAATAGTCGGACACATGGAGCAGGTAAAATGATCAATGTGATATTTCTTATCTAGTGCCGTTATGTATGATCCACGGAGAGCGCCTTTGCATTTGTAGCAAATGAGATCCAGTCGGCGAAAATAATCCGTCTCACACAAGGGATATTGCCCTTCACCTTTTTCTTCGTCAACAGGGAAGAATTTAGAAGCTACTATTTGGCCGCAATCCTATGGATAGATTAGTATAACTTATGTAAAGTGATCGAGAGAACCAACTCGGCATCGAAAGCAATCCAAATGAAATGTACCACTCAAGGCGCGAACGAATTGACCTGTTAGAGCCTCACCACATTTTTTACACACGCGTATGTGTCTTGATGGGGTTCTTCCATTCCGATTCCGTGAGGAGTTTTGCTCTCCACTACTCTTGGGGCGACTGCTATCTCTGGCTCGGCCTCTGGCACTACTTGGTGGAGGGGATGTCGTTAGATTCTCTGATGCCATATTTGCGTTGGGCTGTAAGAGTGCCCCATCTTGTTGAGCGATTGCTCGATCTACTTGAAGGCGCTTTTCTTCGCTATATGCTCCTCCGCTACCTGGCTCTTGCTTCGTAACATCTTTATCTGTGTGGAAATGTCGTTCATCTGTGCGATGTGAGCTGTTACCACGCTCATCAGATGAGTCTCCCTCAGTTTTTGGGTTCATCGTGACCGACCAGACCAAAATTACACCCCTCTGATGAAGCCACCGCAACAGAATCACCGCAGACCCTTCAGTTCGTTCGATGAGCTAGAGATTCAAACTCCACCATTCGAGCAGATTACACAGGTTTGATTAAGGAAGCGAGGCGTTGCCTCGAAAATAAGTCTTTCTGGTTCCTGAGGAGGTCGTCGCGGCTGATACGCTGATAGATTTGGTCTCTCGAAATTATGAGATTGGCGCAGAACATGAAACGAAAACTTAACGAAAACTTTCCCCCCCAGGCTTGAGTGATTTAAGAGACTCCAGTACACTCAAAGAATGACGCGAAAATAAGAAGATTAGAAATAGAGACAAGCGGGAGCAGAGAGAGGGTGAGTCGAAGAATGTGACGGATGTGGGTCGGTCAGTGAGAAGAGGTATCAAGCGAAATTCATAAAATACGGCGGAAAAGGTGTTATCGCCGCCGCCGCCGTCATTACACAATTTACACGTTGGTGCTCATTCTGAATCGTGGGAGAAACGCGGTACGAAAGAAAATATACAAACAGCTTGTCTCCTCTGCCATGGAAGACAATCAATTTCACTTGATGACGCCGTGGCAGTTGAAATCCATATCTTATTAAGCCACCCGATTGTATTACCAACTTTAGCACAGAGGAGTGTATAACGACGACGACGATGACCATTTTGTCACGTCGCTGCTTGCTTATTTATTTATTTATTTATATTATCATCTAATTACGGTGTACCAGATGTAAGAGACTCGATGTTTTCCAGAACTTTTTTTCGACCAAAAATTCCACTCGATCATCGTTCTATACACCAAACTGGGAACATTAAATTCACATGCTCCCCTACCCCACTAAACGGTTCCCCAACTCGCCCGCAGCTGGACTAATTAAACCCGGGCTATACGCTCGCTGGCTTTCCTTATAATAAAGCCTTGTCTCTACATTTTGCAACGACGAGACAAGCCATGCACAGTAATGGTCTACACCTATTTTTCATCTCTTGAATCCTCATCTTGTATGCAGATAAAAAGAAGAAATGTGGAGATATATGAATCAGTACAAGACTTATCTCAATTATCAATCCAACCTCATAGTTCTTATGAAAGTTTGCGAGTTTAATCGCATAATTTTGGTAGGGCAGATATCGACGTACATGTATGAGTCAATGTTTTAGATTAAGTCTTGTTTACGGTAACGCAGTATTCGCATGAGAAACTGTACAACATTTACTTCGTTTTGTGTAATGTATACATGTATTTATGAATATGCACAGACTTCTTATTCAAAAGGGATTTGTGTTAGTGAAACATGAAAACTTGTGTGGCGGTTTGACCCCTGCCAGCCAGCTACAGGTCAACGTCGCTGATATCTTAATGCTACATTTCAAATCCTACCCCCAAGTCCTCGACAAGTCAATCAAAGCACTGGCATCGAGTGTGACGTTACTAACTCCAATAGTCTCAGAACACAACGCTCAATATTGACTTAATTAGTCCCAGCACTACTTCCTATGATCGAAATACTTTTATGCGAAATCGAGACATACTTCGGCCGTGCGGAGTGACTTGCATAAGCTCAACCTAGAGGGAATTTTTGGTACGCTGGTGGAGACACCTAAGATTGGAGGTACATCATAATTTTCGTAGATAATTGCATCAAAATGTGATGAAAGTCAAGAGAAGACGCCCCTGAATCATATGATTCTAAACTTACAGCGTAAAATCCATTTAAGTCCTCTACATGACCTTCCATCTCTGAGAATTCTTCGACTGCACTTACGATGTTTATAATCTCTATACACCGCCATTGAGTGTCTACATGGTAATATAATCCCGGCCTCACAATCGATAAAGTCTCTAGTCAATATTTTAGAATTTGAGCCTCAGCCCGAAGGCAGCAGCTCTTGTAATCGCTGCTCAAAGTGCCTGAGATCTTTTCCGGGAGTATTTTTGTTTGTTTCAGTCAAAATCGCTCGTCTTCTATAGCTTTTGTTATGGTAAAAAATACCTTAGGGATTTTGAGGCGAGTAAAGAAGACTGCTAATAAGTGATAGAGGACAAGGTGTAGTAAGGCTCTGTAAAACTTCCGAAAAATTGAGGATCTGGCTTTGGATTAATTGAGCACCAGCCAGCTACTGACAATGCATACTTAATTACTCAAGGATGTGGCGCTTCTTCTCTGTCAAGGATTTGATATTAAATAAAGCGTTTGTTCTTATCTGGTGTCGCACTCTTGAGTGCTCAGGGCTCATCAGTTTTGTCGCGCTGTTGTTGTGCTGGTTCGGCTGAGGTAATAGAATCAGTAATAATGGTTGTGCTTGGAAGATATGGAACTGCGTGGAACCTCATGGAAGTCAGTAGAAGCATCAGCTCTGTTCAAGAAAGAACAAAAGTTGATGCTGGAGCATTCCAGAGGTCATGATCAGGAGTTGGGAAATGGTATACGCATTGAATCTTGATGCATATAAGATATCTCTTTATCCCGTGATACCATTCGACAGATATATGCATCATCTATCATAATACGCATTCAGGATTCATTTTTCTCTATCTCTTCTCACCATCGGTACACCATTACTTGTGTGCCTCAAGGATATCTTCAGTGTCCAATATCCTGTCCTTCATCAGCCCATGACCATAACACGCGCTGATTTAACATAAAACCGCGAAACTTGTCGGTCTGGAGACTGTAGCATGTGAAATACATGTAAGTTAGCTGGCAAAAACAGAACCTCGAATTTTTGTTGCCTGCCAGTTTGCAGGACGTCTAAGATGAAATAATCGCCGTAATCGTCAAGTGTAAGTAGCCGCGAGTGTGGTGGGAACATAATATCGTCATGGTAGTTTGATGAGTTGGTGTCCGTTTTGGCGGTAACGATCATCACATGCAATATTTATACGCTAGAAATGGTCACGTGGGGATCTGCGGATAACTTGGCCGATGGACCGGCCCATTTATTTCGCGACGAACAATAGTACTCTCGTTCTACTACTGGTGGCCCGCATAAATGTCGTTTTGCTTGAGGATATGCAAGTTCATATGCAGGTGAAAATTCTTTTTCCTTGGTCAAAGCATAGAGAGAGGGGAAGGCGAGAAGGTCTGAAAATTCGC
>JAKRRZ010000538.1:0-19321 GCA_022627015.2 Podosphaera aphanis | reverse complement strand
ATTACGTAATTAACTATTACGTAATCAATGTTAACAGGGATTACCCATGGTTTCATTAACCATGCCATAGTGCCTGCGATGACCATCGTAGGCTACAGGGTTTCTATTGGCTAACAAGCCGTCACAAATACGCTTTGCTTCAAGCAGATGAAGATTTGCTGCGGATCCTTGATCCGGCAGCTATCCGGCAGTCATTCCTAGGACACGATACGAGCCTTCGGAGAGATCGTTTACCCGGTGAACCTTTGTGCAGGAGACAAAATCAAGCTGCAGCACTTCCAAGAGCATAGCAGCGACAGTTCAATTGAGCAATGGTGATTGCCAGAGCCACACATAGTCTTGAATGGATCATTTGAATGGCGCCACCTCGACGTAGTACAATATATGTGGTCCATTTCAATGGTTTTCTTATGGGAAAAGATATATAAATACTGGTACTGTAGGAGAATACGATGTAAATTGCTGGAATATCTTTTACTCTGTTGTTAACTCAATGATACAATAATCCTACCAATAATCAGTCTATGAGGTCGAAAACTATTAAATCCCGAATAATTAAGATAGCCTGGAATAAATCGGCATCAGTGCCATATCAATTTGCTGCTTATTATAGAGACTGATACAGAAATTCTGTTATAATCGTTGAGCTCGAATAATTGTACATGTAGACTCATAAAACTGCGAGTGTGGTGTTGTAAGAATAGCCCGTGTCAAATTTAATTATAGCTTAATTTGAAGTAGTGCAGAATCCATGACAATATTTTGCCGATCGTACCCATGATTAAATTGTCGCAGGGTCTAAGCGATAAAAGGTATGTTAAAATAGTAAAAAGATATGTCAAACTAGTAAATCCGCAGTTATGGTGTGTCTCACTTAGTCGCGGCACAAAACTTGGCTTATTTTTCAACGACTACTTGTCATTCACAAACTTACTAAATTAAATTCCGCGTAAACATAAATTCAGATAAGTACCTCTCTAACCCTTCTGTTTTGTCCGAATTGGAATTTACTCCTTTGTTGTAAAGTAGTAGTCGATTGAAAATTGTTATTATTGTATGGGGTGTCATCCAGAATGGCCGAGGACCCACAGTTATTTACCCCAGAATTTCAAGGTCGAAAATAATTTTGGGGAGGGCGTGCAGCTTCACGTGACCTAAATTTTTGTCTATAAGTGTGTATGATTGCCGGCAGATCTTCTACTGGTAACACACACTACAACGGAAATCACATCGTAGCAAGTCGATTCAGTATATAAGATCTCTAGATTTTTTCTGTTTACTAATATTGACACGGTTTATACATATCGGGATAAGCGAGTGTTACTAAGCAATTTTAGTCCACATCATCCCCTTTCTCAACTCGACTGTCCCCAATCGATTTCTCAATGAGCAAGGAAATATTGTTAGAACTTTGTTAAGTGTATACTCACAATAATGGGAAGAAAGATAGGAAAAGATAAGGTTGGGAATGTTCTGTGTATTGAGATAGATGATGAAGAAGTCAAACGAGATATCAGAACAAATGTAAAGATGTGATCTCCTCCTAGACGTGCGGACTTCTATATACACTGGTAAATATGACTAATTACAACATTCAACCTGACTTAGATATTACACTTGTGCCGTTCCGTGGCGATGTGTTTGCTGGACATCTTAGGAGATGTTTGTTGATGATGTTGGTGTAGTCACCCGTGTCAAGGGTCAGTCTGAAACATGGTATAAACGTGCTCGCCATAACAAGCGATAATTAAGGGCTGGGCCGAAATTAGTTTATCTGTCCAACACGCGTCATATTGATAAGGATGAAGTTATATTCTCACAAATATCAACGAACAAAAATGTCACGGCTCTTTTCGGCTGATCAACAAATGGATATAGACCAAAGAGAATGCTTCATACGAGTATCTAAAAGCTAAGGAAGGAATCTACTATTACAGGAGCGCAAAGGTGTTGTCTCCCATCGTTACGCTGGGTGCACCAGCTGGCCATTGCTTCAGCCTCACAACGCTCCTCGGTGCAACGCCGTTCAGCCTTGTACCCGAATCGTAACAAAAAACACTTCAAGTTTGGATGAATTGGTGAAGGAATTCCAATGAGCCCTAGGTGTTTGACTACAGGATGAAGCTTAGTGGCCAGGTTTTCCACAATTATAACAAGTCGTGTACCTTTCCTTTGAAACATAGTTGATTAGGTCGTCCTCGGCTTCAGTTGTCGCGCTTATGATTCGGTCATCTAGCCTCAAATCCTCGATAGCAGCAGTTGTCAATTTAGTTTCAGTACTACTTGAAGATGGATCCAGATTTCGTTTTATTAAAAGTCTGCTTATTTGCATAGATTCTTCGATAGCTGCAGCAGTACTTAGGATGTCAATTTTATCCCTAATATTCAGAGATTTTCATCCACTGTTTCATCGAATAGTTCATCCAATCCGGATGAGCCTCGTATGTGGAGCAGTATTTTCTCCATACTATTCCAAATTCTTCGACAGTCTGAGTCCTGATCAAGGCGATAAAATCAGAGATGGCTTCCTTCTCAAACTACTGTCTTTTGCAGCAATTTCCTCTGTCCGAGGTCATTTTCTTCCATCTTCTCGACTAAAGTAAAGCTTCAAAGTGGCTTGAATCCGCAACGCTTGAAGCATGTGCCAACAGCAGAGCCGAATTTGAGGCGTCCTAAAAGCCATGGTGATTGCCGCAAGTTCCGTTTTAGGGCAGTCAATCATAAATGTTGACGACTCTGACAATGAAACATTGTCTTTCAACCATAAAAACCAGTCCGCCATGGGCCCTTGAGCTTTGGAGGAGGTAATCATAAATGCAACAGGTACTCCGCGACCTGCCGAATTATGCTTAACAACAATTGTGTAAAGGAAGGCTTTCCGCTTTGTGTCATCCAAAGCATAACAAGTGTTATGAGTACAGTCAAGACAGAGAATCGAGGAAAACTTCTGCAGGGCATCCTTTTGCCATCTGGTACAGAAGGCAAAGTAAAAGCCTGCCCCGCGCTCACTCTGCCTTTCATCAAGCTCTTTAAGCCTGGCGATGCCACCAGCTCCCACGATCTAGTTTACATACTCTTTTAAACTTTCTAAGCAGCTTGGCTTCACTTGCGACACATTCTTAAGATGGCGACGTCGATAATTCTTAAATTCCTGATTAGTGACGTCTGCCATCTCAGGAATTTCAAGTCGTTCGGTTTCACTATGATCCTCAGAATTAAAGACAGTTGGTGATAGCTCGTCGGGATGTGTGAGATAACGAAAAACTTCATAATTTATCCCGAGGGCTACCACTTTTGATAGCCATTTCCTCAAACCTGAGGATAGTCCGAGACTCTGCCATTCTTCGATTGAGTAGGGTTAGTGGCCCTAATGGAGAAGGTCATACTGGACACAAACTTTATCTTCGTCGAGTTTCTTACGTGCTACAAGAGTCGCTTTACAACCTACCTTGCGCGAGGGTTTGTATGTTGTCCGTAAGTTTGCACGGGAACAGTACGGCCTAGGAGATCCCCAAATTAGACAGCAGTATGGGCGAATCCATTGATAGATTGGACGGCCTCCATATCCCTTGGGAGCCTAACAAATATTAATATGATTTGAAGTTGAGTTGAGTTAGGAATGCGTGGGGCTTCTAACCACATTCTGAGCTCTCACGACTTCTTTTCTGGATTTCTATTGCCATTCAACGCGGCCTTTTTCATTCCTTAGACAATCGAAGAATGTCTCTTCATCTTGCAACTCGACATTATCGAAAAACTTTGCTGGATTCGAGTTTTCAACGTGAAACCTTACCTTCGAAACGTTAAGTTGACTCTAAAGATAACGTAGCCCATCAGTGAGCGGTTCATTAATTTTCTTGGCACCATTTTGCACCACTGAATGGTTCAAAAACTCTTTAGCGGTTCTTTAAAATAATTTCTGCGCACCATCAAGCTTTCGCACTACTAAGGACAATAACAGAAAAATGTGTTAAAATTATAAGGTATAATTTGGGTTGTATATAATGCAGAATCGGCATCGGCGATTAGATCGATAAACTAAGATATCTCAATGATTGTAAATAGAAGAATTGATGATAAATTGATAATAAATATATTGAAATATTCGGTAGAATATAACCAGATATGTTAGAAAGCCGTCACCCAGAAGGTTTATAATCCTCCAGAATAACAATGTAAGTCAGGTGTGGAAGTATGTATGCAGGTAGATTCAATATAATATTAGCGTCGACTCAACTTGTTAGTTGAACTCTACCTAGATACACGAAGCATAATCTACCTTCTCGCGTAGCTCCCGATACACGTAATCACGTGGAGATTGATTCGCTTGTGTTTGAACTTCCAACATTAAGCCTTATTCATTTTTACCGGCAGCCCCAATTGGAGCTGCTAATTTCTACTGAAGAGAAAAGCAAATAAAAACTAGCCGATATTCTTTCTAAGTTATTCCATACTATATCCAGGGCTGAATATATTCCATTAATTCCCCCTATCTTCCTTAGTTTCATCGCAGCGCTCAACAAAGGCTTACACAGGGAGACCAAATATCTGTATCTCTTTGTTGAGTTTTTCGGGTGAATTCTTCTCGACAGTTCCATTCTAGAGAACAACTTGATTGCTACTTCCAGGACGTGCAGTGTCCATCTCGGAAATATAACGTCTGTGTCCATCAACTTGAATGCTGCTCAATAACGGAGAGTATCTTGGAATTCTAGCATGTGCAAAATGAAAACGATCGAAAGAGTACTGTGATCATTTTATGGAGGGGTCGAGATGCTTTGCAATCGCTTGAAGTGCAAGTCCCATCTTTTTGTGAGTTTGAAAGGCGGCTATTCGGTGTCGCGGCAGCTTCTGGCGGCGAAGTCCCTAAGCTTTAAGACTCCGCAGATTCGCGACTTTCTTCGTCTAAATATTTTAGATGGAGTTGGTAGAAACCTGTTGTCTTCATTTTCGTAGGTGACGGTGTAGGGGATAGGTTATTGAATCAATCAAAAATTTGAAACGGTGTGATAAGAAGTCAGCATAGCTAGTACGTTTTAGGAGTATTAAGCGATTTTTGCTTGGGAAGATAGATGCCTGTATAATCGATAAGGGGCTATGATTAACGTTCCTCAATTAAACAGAGAGCACCCCGCCGATCTCAGTCTCAACTCTCCCAGGTTGCCTCTGAGTCAGACCTACGCGGCCATCGGGTTCGTCGATAGGAAGAGAAACAACCAATATTGTTATTCCGTTGGTGGGATGCAATTGTGTGCCCTCCCGATGAGAAAGTTCTCAGTCTTCATAAACACCTCCGCAAAGCCGAAAGCTGTGCTTTAGTCCAGTTTCGGACTGGCCGTAATGGCTTTGAAATATTTTTAAAGCGAGCGAGAGTAATTGAAATCAAGTGTTAAGGGCAAAGGAACACAGTTATTCACGTGATCGGTGTCGTTAAGAATTCAGAATATATTTTCCTATGGGGAACTATCTAGGTGGCACTGGTTGTTCTTAAGTACCGTGAGCCGCGTATCCGACGTCCAGTCACCCGGGAAACCTCCGACCCGTCACCCCGTCCGAGATAACACCCCGTGTCTTTGACCGCCCCTGGTTGCCCCTATGATTCCTTATTGCCGTAAGTCTTACGCAGGCCTACGGATGGGCTAGACCCAGCCAGACCCAGACCGGGCAAAGCCCATAACATCAAGGACGTTATTTCTCCATGCAATATTGGAAGGGAAAACACGCGACACGTCCTGGTCGACTGTCCAGTGGAGGATCACCGACGTAGGGCCTTGTGTGAACATCTAGAGGAAGGCTTACCGCCTAACGTCTCTATACTGCAGCTTCTCTCCGACCCTCGCCTTGTTCCACATACAGCCCGATGGATAATTGGCCTCCGGAGACTCGCACAGTTTCGCAAAGTAAACCTTCTCTTGGCAGAAGACGGAGCGTGGGGATAATCTTTTGCTGGCAACTTATTGTGATAGATTAGTCGAACACTGAGCTCAGCAGACACTCGCTCCTGCCCGTCTCCGAAATCCGGATAACATGGTGAAATCTCTGACCTTTCTCCTTACAGACTCAATGGATTAAAGTATTTTGGAGGAGCTGGACCAAATCAAGAGACGTCAGCAGCGTGTTTCTTTGAACGCGCTCGCGCTTTAGACAGCGTGTTAACCTGCAAACCTAATACTCAAACTTGAATATAAGGTCGGTGCATTTTTTTGCCGATTTTCCACGCTCAATAGATTCCAACTCATCCGTATGTAAATGATTCTCGCAGAATGCTTTAAGGTTCCTTGGGAGATGAAGAGCCTGTTTAGTCCGTCGTCTAATCCACGAGCAGAGTAGTTACCACTGCTGAAGTACGTCACTATTGGCCATACGGGTTCGAAAGGAAGTTGCGCGGCGTTGGAGGTGAAGATCGAGAGGAGGGATGAAAGTCTCTGAGTGTAGTAAGTGGATCGGGGTCGCTTTATATGCACCAGAGATTTCGCGTAGGCATTTTGATTGGATCCTCTCCAGTTGTGCAACGATAGCTGACGGTTTTGCCCTGGGAAAACCGAATGGAGGCAGCATAAGACATGCTGGGCCCGACAATAGCTGTGTAGAGCTGGCGAGAGGATAGAAAGGTTAGTCCCTAGGTAGATTTCACGAGACGATCGAATACCGCAGACTAGCTACGAGCCCGGTCTACAGCATACCTAGCATGGGCTAATCAGTGAAGGTTCGGGTCAACATTCCAAAGATTTTGATCTTCGTCTCGGGGTGCATTTAATTTTCATTAAGTCTCAAGGATGCCGAGAGATTGAATTTCTTATGGGACCGGGTGTAATGCATTAGGTGAAATTTTTTTCGGGCCGACATCATGCCTTCACGTTTGGCCGACTCCTGGCCCTCCAGGAATGTTGCCTTTAGTCGTAATCAGTTTGTTTTTGTGGATTCGGAGTAAGACAAAATATTTAAATTGTCAGCGAAGGCGTCACTCGATATTCGCGGTCGACTGCAGTCACGAACTAGCTCAGTGTTATGAAAGAGAAAAAGAATAGTCGATAGTGGGCCTAGGGAACATCTCGGAAGACTTTGAAGGGCACTGATTCTTTGCCAGAGAAGGCAAGTGAGGCGGAGTGGTCTGGGAGAAATGAGGATACCGATAGAATGATCCAGAGTGGGATTCGAGGGCAATGAAGAGTGCGCAGGACTCGAACAGCATCGACAGTATCAAACGCCCCTACAATATCCGAGGAGAGAAGGAAAGCTACGTGCTTCTTAGACCCCCATATCTCATGTATTTGACTGGAGAGAAGGTCGAGCGCCGTATCCGTAGAGTGTATAGGACGATTTCCCCTTCGGATGAGGGAAGGAGCCTGTGTGACTCAGCGAGCTCAGAAAGACGTTTTGCAGAAATAGTCTCGATTACTTAACCAATTTTTGGGAGCAAAGCAATGGAACGCCAGACACCTGGATCCTCGAGGGATTCTTTCCCTGGCTTACGTACTACGACAGTCTTCGCTCGCTTAAGGCTTTTAGGGTAATTGATGGCCCAGGTCCCAACACATCTGAGTGATGGCTTGGAGAGAAATGGCAAATGGCGTGCCTAGAGCACGGACGAAGTGACAAGAAAAATAATCAGATGAGCTATTGTTCGGTATAGTTTAGTATTTGCTGCACTAAATCTGATCGCGGCACTTTCCATCATAACTCGAAATGGCCATTGGCCAATCTGGATGTCCCTCATTTTATTGTCTTACTCGTTTAACCGTCGTGAAGAAGTTAAATCAACTTACTCCGATCTGGAGCGACAGGGTTGATGACTTAAAAGAATGAACATACGGGTGATGAGAAGTTTCTCAGGACGAGGACATGTACGAGTAGGGCAGATCAACCACGGCAGGAACACCCCCTCTCCGCCACGGAGTCTGCCCCTGAGAGATGTCGAACCGAGATTGTGCGCACACCAAGCAGCGTCCGACTGCTCCAGATCATTTCTCGATGGATCACTCCATACCTACACCGGGCGCACCACACCCCAGCCGCAGGAAGCGGTCTATGACGCAATCAACCAGTTGTGAAAGCGCCGCAAGAAATCGATGCTGAGAGTACCGCGCGATGCCCACATCAGCGCGTTGGATCCCGAGACCCGATCTGGCCGAGGAGCTCACGCGCGCCGTGCAGAGGTTTTGGGCGACATTCCCGTCGCCGCAGGTGGGCAGCCAGCGCAACGACGTTTGCGGGCACGCGGTCACCGCGTCGGGGTCTTCAAGGCGTGGAGTCCCACGAGGTATGCATGTAATTTGAACGATGTACGACGGAGCAAATTTAATTGGTGAAGCGACTGTATGTGTGACTGTGTGTGCTATCTTTTGTAAAGAAAAAAAGCATGAGGTGTAGTCATGTGAGTGATTATGGAAGAAATGTTCAGCGATGGAGTTGTTATCTCGGATAGAATGTCACGATGGATGAGAAGCTAGGAATGATGAGAACATGGTTTTTCAATGTTAGAATTGATACTCAAAGTAGGTACGTCTCAGAGGTATTTATCCTCTGAGTTCCCCAGCTTTGTGGTTACTTAAGCAAGTACATCTCAAATTGTTTGAGTTCCCTTGCTTCTGGTCGAGTCAGTTACTATCTACTACTGATTCTATTAGGATCTTAATCACCTATGGTGATTGAGATTCATGCGAATATCTTTGATTACAAGTATAACTCGGCATGACTTATTAGCATGCCAGCGACCGGGTCAGTAGTTGGGTAAATCCTGTTGACATTCAATCTAGATCCTTAAGACTAAATATCAGCCACCAATTTAACATTGGCAGCTACTAGCTCAATGTCTTGACATACATGTCACATTTCAACATCTTTGACATGAAAAAACGACCGAATATCAACACCGCTCGCTCAGAAACAGAACATACCACTTTTTACCCCAGTCGTGCCATAATCATCTCTCCTCCTGTCATGTTGCGCAATTGCCAAATACCATAAAATAAACCAGCAGACAAAAACATAAGCGAAGGAGGCGACAAACCAAACAAAACACATCAAACCAAACCAGACCAGAAAAGACCAAAAGAAAACAAATCTCGGCATCCAGCGCCAAGCATCCACCGAGCTACCTTTCCTCCCGGCACTAATCCTTTAGGCCTTCACCCCCACCCTAAAAACCTAGTGCGGATTTCGCTGCTTTCCAGTAGGCCAGTCGGTCATCTCCGGCCGGCGCCACACCGACACATTTCATGTGCGCCATAAATCCATCGTCACCACCTGCTTGGAGTGCTTTCCGCGCATCCGCACACTCTGGTTGCTGGGTCAGGAACCACGCACCGCTGGCCCAGCTGTATTTATCGGGGAGGACCAAGGCACGGATCTCGTTGAGCTCGGCTGGGCTGAGGCCCTTGGTCGAAGTCGCCTGGGTCTTGGCCGCAAGCTCCGGGATCGACTTGGCGTAGGCCAGGTTGTACGCCGCCGACTGCATGTTGCGCGTGCCTTGCCCGGGGTTGCCGGGGGCCGGGAAGTGGTTCGTGTTGTACTTGAAGTTGCCGCTTTCGAAGGCGATCAGGGCGATGATGGAGGCCTTTTCGCCCGGGCTCTTGATGCCGTATTTGTTCATGGCTTGGTTGAGGAAGGGAGCCGCTTGACTGCTCGTCGCGCACTCACCCGGGGGCGAGGGGCACGAGTCGGAGCCCGGGACAATCTTGAGGAGTTGGGCCGGTGTGATTTCATCTGCTCGCGGCAGGATGGGCGTAGTAGCCCAGGGAGGGAGTGACACAGCAAAGGCAAGCTTTGCGAGAAAGACGGCGAAGAAGAGTGTAGATAGCATATCGAGGTCGGTTGTGGAGACGTATAGGTATAGCTAAAGTTTCGAGCTTGTTTGCTTGGGTCGGTTGATTTTTGTACGTTATACAGTTATACAGATGTGATGGTGAAATATAAGCAAGTTTGGAGAAGGATTGAGATGTTTAATGCGGTGTAATGAGGCCAAAGATCATGGCGTATATATATGTAATTGACAGAGCAGAGCAGAGCTACAGAGTGCAAGCCACACGCAGCACATGATAATAGACGTGATGATAGACATGATGATAGTTCATGTTAATAGTATCAAGCTGAAGCAAAAATAGCGCCGCCAACACATGGAGTAGAGAAGTGATTGGGTGGACAGAAAAATACGCTACCGCTGAAGAGATGCTCGCGCGAAGTACTAATTGGTAGGTGATGATCCTCTACAGAAGTTTATTGCGCAGTTGTTGTTTCAACCTGGGGCATTCATCCCTCTGGGCGGCGGCGCTTCTCGTGGGCGAGTAATCCTCGCGCAACAGCCCCCACGCACCATGTACCTTCTCGCTGCCCTGTGCTTGCATTCGGGTGGGTGAATTAGATGTGAAGACGTCCCCTAGTTGTGGTGCGAGGCGTTGAAGGAAAGCAATGCCTTGGAGGAGATGGAACTGTGTATTAGCTGTGCCATCGCCGCTTGAATACGATATGATCAGTATGTGTAGGGTCTAGACGAGGGATCGATCAAGTTTTCTGTCTTCTCGAGAAGTGTATTCTAGTGCGCGATTTTACTCGCTACTTTTCTACTTTTTCTGACCAGAAAGTTGAGTCCGTGAGGGGCCAGACAACTTCATTACTTTTGTTCACCGTAGCACCTCACCGTCACGAGCGACGCTCTAAAAAGTTCCCGACGAGACAGAATATACTATGAGCGTGGGATTTTGCCACCTTGGAGAGGTTCATTGAGATTTAATTCGAAAGGATGCTGCAATTGCTTGTGCCTGCTCTATACCTGACTCAGAGAAGATCCCCGGTGATAACTTGGTCATTTGATTCCAACTCCTGTGAAGAGTTCTTCTCCTAGTCGGATCTCTAACTGAGAAAATCCACTTGGAGCGATATAGACCAAGTGTTGTTCATTCATGTGGCCGGATTGGAGGCAATATCGTGCGCCTATTTTAGTTGATTTAACCGAAGGGTATTTTTCAGGCATCATTGGCCTGGTCGTAAGCGCATACTACTTTTCACGCCGATGCTGGCCCTTAACTTCTCTATATTATGGGTGTAGATCCTCGTTATGGTGTGTCAGGATGGCGATTAATTCCATAATAAAGTGCAGTCACAATGTTTCAACGGACCCAGCATGTTTAGGCTCTCATTTGCTGCTAGATTTCGGAGCCTTGTGCCTGTGTAAAGTGTACGGTGTTTTTCCTCTGAAGTATTTGTCACGCAGGTAATTTGTGCGCTTTACATCTCGGCAAATAGCTTTTACAGTCAATTTATCACGGAACCTGCATGAAGCACGACAGCGCACCCGTCTCACAAGCGCCGGGCTAAGCGGAACGTTGATATGGACAATCGTGTGCCGCGATGGGATGGCGAATACGATCCCGCTCGTTTCGGCTTCATTCCAGGTGCCAGAAACGGAGAACGGGGAACTAGATATCGATGTCGTCGGCAATCGCTGGCCATCTTACATCGACCAGCCCAACGCCAGGGGCGTTGCGCAACTGTCGTCTGTGTCGCACGACCCCTTTCTCACCAAGGGTGCCCCACTCTGTCTGAAGCAAAGATTGTAGTGACGCTGGATGATTGGATAGGCGTTGTGCGTTGTGAGTCGACAAATAGAGAGACACTTCCGCAGAGGAGACGGCTGCGAGGGTGCAGCATGTTGTTGATGTGATGATGTTGTTGTTGCTTTTGTTGTATTGACCATACCGGTATGTCTCAAGTTAAGTAACACCCTATGCATTCACCCACGTAACGTGATCTTCTCATATTTCATCTCACCACTACTCTATCTTGTAGTTATATCTTCTTACATTCATTGTTTATACTTGACAGGTTACCGCCCAACTACTCAATTCACATTTTCACGCGAAGCCTTTGAATTATTTATGGCATGACCACTCGTCAGTGAATTGGGGAAGATTTGATTGATCGGATGCATTCCCTGCCTACGTCCCTTGCCGTGACAGGTTACAAAAGACATCTATACTTGGGGTCGCTCTGGACCTACGGAATGAGCTCAGCCATGTTGTTTCTCCCGACTGAATCTTCTGGGGCTCCCCCGCGTTTAAAGGTACCGCGAGTGTCTCAGATCCCGCATTCCGTCCCACTCGCCCGAGGCCGACTTGGCGTGAAACGCGTGTCAAGGACTTACAGACCGCAGCAAAGCTATATTCCTGGCGTGTAGCCCGTGTTCCAGGGATCCAGGTTAGAGTGAGATGCACTGCTGGATATCACCGATAGTCGCGTCAGTGATTCCGCGGGAGCTCACCAAGGTTTTAACTACGTCCAAGAGTTTCAAGTTACCGCAATATTCCCTAACTAAAATAATGAGGATGTTGTAACGGAACTATGACAATACTTTAACATAATGACAATTATGAAAGGCATTGGGGCTTCTTCATCACAGAGCCAACCTTGGGTTGTCTATATATACTCGTAAGATGATTGTTATTTGTGTGATTCAGTACATGTATTGTATCTGTATTAGAAAAAAAGCAAAAAACACCTATATTTCGATCGGCCTATCCACTGTCATCCCATTATATAACCGTCCCTTTATCTCATTCGCGTGAGATTCATGTATATATCAAACGACAACCAGTAACATGTTTTCTCCTGAGGTCACGAGCTAAGCAACACCGTCAAGACTTGCTTGCCATGGACAGTCTCAGGTCCCATTATGTTTTGGTAAAAATTCAAACTCATGCGCCTAGGCCAGCCGGTGCTTCCTTCATCGCCTTGGTAGAGTTCTTGTCAGCTCCACGAATGCCACCCTTGAAGATCTCCAAGGCCAACAGAGTAGCTGAACCTGTCCATAGTAACCAACTGAATGAAGCGAAAACAGCATCAGAGCGAGCAGCGGCGCAGACAGAGCCGCGGCAGAATAGAAGTTTGCTGATAAAGTCTGAGACTGCGACGAAGCCAGCAAAGTAGAATATGACGTTTAAGGCCTCGAATGCAAGGTGGCCATATGGATGAGAAGCTAGGAGCGGTGTTAGTGGCATCGAGTGGTATGTACTGCATCTTTCGGTCATACCTTTTGGGGCAAAGCGAGGGGCAATCTCAAGGTAGGCGATTGAGATGAATGAAAATATAGGCGCGAAGACCAAAAAGTTGATTTGCGATGGTGATGATGTCAGAGTATCTGCGTCATACCAGTGGGCGACTATATTTACAGTTATTCAATGTCTTTGTCACCTCGTATGCGGACATACCATATGTAGATAGAGAAAATACTAGCAGAGCCATTAACCCTTGGGCAATGCGAAGAGGAAGAAGAAGACCGAATGACATTTTGTCTCTTGAGAAGTTGAATATAATCTAGAGGAATGAGACTGCGTGGATTAAAAGGAAGTACGTGATCGATGGTTGGTCGAAGTGGGCGGAATAGACAAATGTAAAGCAGATAAAGGGTTTGGAAGTCACAGACAATCCACGAGAATGAAATATTCAACGCAGCAGTAGATTAGAATGAATAAATAAATGAGAAAGAAATGCTCTTGGATAATCAGAATGGACTTGAGCCCGGGATATAGAGCATTTGAAGTAGTTGGTGAAACATGCGTAGCAGGGCTTGTCGTAACTGAATCGACGAGAAAGCCACTTTTAGAAAAATAAACTTCGACTTCTAACTGTGCTTTGAACCATTTCCCAGCACTTTTCCACCCCTCAGGAAAGTTGACTCGCGTAAAGTGGCCTCATCATGACTTCAAAGGGCCAGCACGACAATATATGGATGCTGTTAAGAGGGCCGACGCACTGGCGGTCCGTCTTGTCCGTCATCGTGATAAGCGAGCCATGGAGGATGAAACGAAGGACCTGGGAACGTTGATACATATCAACTGAACAACAATCATGTTTAAGATCCGAAGTTTATGATGATGTTCGTTGTCATGATGGTGAGTTGTGATGCGGCGGTCGCGATGACGCAGTTGACTATCTCATATGTGGCCGACTTCTCCATCGTGCTGACTAACGGACGGACGGACGGACGGATCCACTTTCTTTCGTTAGCAGTTGACGTCGTTCAGGTGACTTCGGTTATGATCAGCGCGCACAGAGATTCGGTAAAAGTTTCAGGGGGTTCGTGACCATGCCCGCCCCCAATTGAATCGCGCTCCTTGGGTGATGATTACATGTAATCATGGAAGGATTTTTTAAGGGTAAACCTAAATTATGATAAGACATTCGAAATCTATCTAATTATGCATACATGTATGCCGCTGCAATTCTTTCATCCAGTGAGTAACACGCACTCGAAAAGATTCACGCCCACTATTCCTCTGTTGAATGACTTCACTTGATCAAGTAATTTGGTGTTTTTGAGTGTCCATCATGAATAATACATGTACGTATCAGCGGATACTCGAGGAGAGATCCAACTAGTCACTCATTCCAATTATTACATGTAACTATACCAGTCTGGTCCGTGCCAATATGATGTGCAACAAATTGTCCGCTGGCATCAGTTTTACTATCTCCCGCAAGCAGAGTTTGAAAACTTTAAACCTCAAAGCTAAAAGATGGATTTGTCTGGCTGGATTGCAGAAAAAATAATGATGAGCAAAAGTCCCGAACACTTTTGCTTAGTGATGGCGGGATGATGTTTACAAAACTTTGACTGTTTGTGCGTTGAATGCCTCACTTGTGGCGAAGTCAGGCGAGAAGGGCTAGCTGTGGCGTCGGGCGTCAAATGGCCTGTCTGACCCCTGCCCAAACTCAAAGTCTTGTGAATATTATCTGGCCATCAGCACATAGAAGTATACAAGACTTTCTCCCAGCTGCATAAATGCTTTTTCTGTAAGCCTTTGCAACGTGGCCTGCCAAAATCCATCTCTGAAGGTTTGAAAATATACAGCTTTCAAACTTTGCTTGCGGGAGATGGTAGTATCACACGTGACTGACTAACGGTACACACATCCAACGTTGTTCTTCAACCCTGCTGGATCAAAGAATCGAAGGAGATCCACAGCTTTTCATTCCGAAGAAGTTAGTAAACATCTTTCCGCTTGAAAATCTCTAGTGGCTACCCTGTCATTATCTTCGGCGCTATCTATCTGTCTGTCTACCAAGTCCAGGAATCTCAACTTCCTAATAACGCCATAAACTATGCCAGATAGATCCAAAAATTTCGAAACTCTGCAATTACATGCCGGTATGTACACTTAATTGACATCTCGAAGAAACATCTACGAAGTATCTCACTCAGTAATTGTGAGGCCAAAAGCCCGGCGCGGCAACAAACGCTCGACCTGTTCCCATCTACGCAACAACGGTCCGTGTGTTGAGACCCTGAAAATATACTTTAGAGATGAATAAAAGCTGAATAAGCCGCCTGTACAGAGTTTCCCTTTTAATAACTCTGCTCATGGCACGAGACTGTTTGGTTTAGAAGTGAGAAGTAAAATTTACAGTCGGATCACGAATGTGAGGATTTTATTCCTCACCGATCGATATCTTTCTTGGTATGGATCTCCACAGTCAAAAATACGGCGTCACAAGATGTGGTTCAACCCCTAGATCCCAAACTCATATCTTTCCAATAGCCTACGATCGATTTTTTCGAGAAGAGAATAGCTGCGCTCGAAGGAGGCGTTGCTGCCGTTGCCTTAAGTTCTTGTCAGGCAACCCAATTTATGGCCATTACAGCTCTCGCCGACGCTGGTGATAAAATCGTCCCTCCATAAACTTGTGCGGAGGAACTCACAACCAAATGAAGATATTCCTCCCCAGGTTTGGCATTCAGACAAAATTTATTGAAGGATTCAACGCCGATGATTTTTCCCGTGCGATCAATAAAAAAACTAAAGCCTTGCATTTCGAGTCCATTGGAAATCTAGGCCTCAATATCCCCGACTTTCGAGCCATTGCAGATGTTGCCTATGCTCATGGTGTCCCTCTTGTTGCTGACAACACCCTTGGTGCAGGTGGATTCTTTATACGCCCTATTGAACATGGGGCAGACATTGTTGATCATTCCGCGACCAAATAGATCAGTGGCCATGGAACTACGCTCGGGGGACCTGTTACAAACTCTGGCTAGTTCGAATGGAGTAAAAATGGAGAGTAGCTTCTAGAAATGATCGAGCCTTCTCCAGGATATCATGGCATTGAATTTTGGGAAACTTTTGGACCGACTACCTTTGCAACACGTGTTCGGGTTGAAATTCTTCGTGACTTAGGAAGCTCTCTTAATCCATTTGCAGCTTTTCAATCAAACAAGTTATAGAGACTCTAAGCTTACGCGCCGAGCGTCATGGGAAAAATGCTCTTGCTGTGGCTAAGTGGCTCGAGAAGAATTGTCACGTTTCTTGAGTTTCTTATCCAGGGATTCAGAGTCATACATCTCACGAAGCAGCAAAAAGTATTTCACCAATGGGTATGGTCGAATTGTAAATGTTGATGTGAAAGGTGGTCCTTAAGCCAACCCAGGTTGTAGATGGTTTCAGGATGATCTCCAACTTGGCACATATTGGAGATGCAAAAACGCTAGCTATACATCTATCATCAACGACTCATGATTAAATGCCAGAATCTGCAAGGCTAGCTTCAGGCGTTACAGAGGTATAGAAATCTTTCTTCTTCTAAGGCTCTCGCATAACATGAGCCTAGGATCTTATACGTATCTCAGTTGGCATTGAACATGTCGATGACATAATTGCCGACTTAGATTAATCACTTTCGGCAGCTTCGATTGTAATTAACGTCTATTACCTACCTCTGGTCCCCCCTCAAAAACCCCACCTTCGTAGACACCCCTTGAACTAAAACTTTTATAACTCCAACAAAATTTGATCAGCTGCCTTATAATTTTGTGACAGTATTCTTTCGATCTTAATACCTCAATATACAGAAAATAATCTTCAAGAGGCCCTTGAAGCTCTCGCAAATGGGTAAAGTCTAAAAAAAGCTTCATCCAAATGAGGCGTTCCGCGATCAACACTTCAGAATCATCTGAAGGGTGTTCAGTCTCATGATGTGGCATCTTCTGACTCACAGAGGCTTTCACTGACCCAGGAAATTTGTTTGGCTGAATGGATCCGAGTTCATGGCAACTTAGGCCAGCCACCAACTCACCATCAGTTCAAAGTCATGGCTGAGCGGATTCTACAAGTTGACGGCAACTTCTAGCCGCTCGGAAAAAATTGGGTTCAAAAATTTATTAATAGGGATCCATCAATTAAGGTCCAAAGATGTAGGGCCATTGATTTTCAGCGTGTCAATGGTGCCTCAGAAAATATTATTAGGCCATGGTTTGATAGACTCGCCGAATCCGAGATCATGGCAATTAAACCCTGCAATCGGTACAATATGGACTAGACCGGAATTTTAGAAGGTAGGGGATCAAATGGCTTGGTCCTTGGATCATCAGAGTGCCGTTCAATTTTAAAGAAGCAGCCAGGATCGCGTGCTTGGACGTCCATTATTGAATGTATCTTAGCAACCGGGGAAGCGCTTCCTCCACTTGTAATATACAAGGGTATCAACGTCCAGCAGCAGTGGTTCCCTTTGGACATGACTTCCTACGATTCTTGGAAGTTCACAGCAACGGAAAACGGATGGATTACGAATACCACTGCTGTTGAATGGCTAAAAGAAGTGTTTTTACCTTTGACTGCACCATGTGATACTCAGGAGAAGAGATTGTTGATCGTAGATGGCCATGGAAGCCACGAAACAACTGAATTTATGTTCATGTGCTTCTAGAATAATGTCAACTTACTTTTCCTACCATCCCATACATCTCACGTCCTCCAGCCCCTCGAACAGTCGGTATTTGGCCCCCTCAAAACGGCATATCCGAAACAGCTTGGATAAATTCCCGAATGGGATACCGGTACAGTTATAGGCAAGAGGAATTTCATTACATGCTACAGTGAGGTACGCCAGGTAGCCTTAAGTAGTAAAAATATCATCAGTGGATGGAAATGGACGGGGTTATGGTCTGTCAATGTAGCAAAGCCGCTCAGTAGCCCTTTGATGCTCACCAACACTTCTACACCTTCCCAACCTACTTGTAAGGCACGTCCGGGGATATTGAGTGTAAAATCTACTATGAAAATAGCAAATGAGACTTCACCAGTACTTTTGTTGACCGCAAGAAAGAAGGATGGACTTCGGGGTCAGTTGAGATAATCAAGCGAGGGTAAGTATGATAAGAATATTCAAGGCCTACTTTTTCGAAAGATTCAAAAAAGTTTTGAAGAGAAGGACTACTAAATCACAGCAGCTCAGCAAAAAATTGAGGCACTTGAGTAACAGGTTGAGGCTGGTAGGGCAAGAAAACATAGGAGAGGTCATACGGACCCAAATTTAAAGTTCGCCGACATTGAGTCCATTTGTAGAGCTCAAATTGATGCGGGTGATTTTATAAAAAATACCAATGAAACGAGCGACTCCTAAAATTACCGATAACTAACAATTAATTTGTTCCTATAAATATTTGTGTAGAAAAATTTGGTATGCAGCATTCAGGCTATGACACGAATGACCCTGGTGCGGTACATGGAGCGATGTTTCAACATGACATAGGGGGCACTCACACCGAACATCATTTGAAGACGTAACTCGAAGTCAGGTGCCTTTCAGCCCTTTCTACCCTCAACCGTATCTGTCTGCCATAGGAACGCATTTCAGCCACCCACGGCTGTCCTGTGTGCCTTTGACATTGTCACATACATGACCACGCGAGAAGTGTGGTGTGAGGGACTTGCTGGATTCGAACCAGCTTTCTCCTGTCTCAAGTGGGGCATGTACTCTACTTGGGAGAATGGCCCGGACGCTGTACCACACCACCATCCGACCCGACAGCTTTGATTGCGGATACAGGTTCTCATGCAACAACAGGGTTTGATTTTACTATGCATAGTTGACGTATTTCACAATATAGTAGGCCACACAAGAGAATAGGCTACGGATCAAAATTCGGAATGATCGTTGCAGATCTTCGCGACTAGAAATTCAGTAAATTGACAATAATTAAGCCAGAGCTAGATACAGTCAAACCTCGGATAACTTAAGTGGTCCGTTGCACCAAAAAAGTAAAGTTATCTGAGGATTAAGTTAGGTGAGGTGACCCATTTTTAGTTACCATAGTAACGATCACGAAAAATCAAGTCATATGTAAATAAATAAAATAAGAGCGAACTCCTGTTAAATACAATAAAATCCTCCCACAACGAGATATCCTTATTCCATCTTTTTACGATTGACTTTATTTAACATGAATCAATCTAGACTAACCAATGTCCAGAGACTGGAAATCTGTAGACAAAAAAGCCTAAATCCTGCACTCAAGAACAAAGACTTATCGGCTTGGGTTCAGCAGCAATAC
>JAKRRZ010000537.1:0-19322 GCA_022627015.2 Podosphaera aphanis | reverse complement strand
GTTTAAATATATTCACCAGTTTCATCCATGTTGTAGATATCCCTAGGTTGATAGTCCTTAATCAAATTCTTTAATATAGGAAGAGCTTGTTCAATTCCTGCTGTATTAGCCGATCCGCTTTCTCCGTAAGATCTTATACATTTAAGTTGGTTCCTTTGCTGGAATTTCTGTAGCCAACCATTGAAAAATTCGACTATTCCTCCAATCTCTAGCTGCTCCCTGAATTTCTGAGCTTTAACTTTTATTAGATTTCCTGTTACAGCCACGTTTCTTGCTTGACACTGCAAGATCCAGAACACCAAGACTTCCTCCAGTAAAGGATGTCGGGAAACTCTAGGCTTCTTGGCGTCAATATTTGAGGGTGTCATTTCCTCCAACTCTTACTTTCTCTTCAAGATATTTCCGACGGTAAAAGTACTGACAGTCAATCCATACTGCTGCCGAACCCAAGTTACTAAGTCTTTATTCTTAAGCATGGGATTTAGGCTTTTATGTCGGCAGATTTCAATTCTCTGGCAATTAGTGAGTCTAGATTGGCTCATTGTGAATAAAGATGCTTGTGAAAAGTTGAGGACAATTGCTAAACCGACGGATAAGTATGAGTGTAGAATTTGATATTACATGTACGTGTGTAGTGGTTTGTTTTCATTTCGTTTGGTTTCACGTGGTTGTCACTATAGTAACGCAAAAGTGGGGCCATTCACTTAACTTAATTCCTCTCATAAGTTTATTTTTCTGCCTCGACCGACGAGTTAAGTTACCAGAGGTTTGACTGTATGTGTGCAATGTAGATCATTGTGGGGTTGATAAGTGGACCATGCTCCCCTCCAGATGATCTGTTGACACACTCGAAGCATCTCGAAGATGGAAACCTCGAGAACCATCGCCGGCGGGCCACGGGGAATTTTCGCGATGCACACCCGTATGTCGTATACATGTCTCTGGCACGTCGCGTGGTATTTGTTCGACATACTTTAGATTGTCAAATTCCCTCTTCTCATCTAGCTGCAGACCCGTTCTTGAGAAGACCGTGCCATCAGTAGCGCCCCATCAACGCCCTGTCCTAGCCCCGCGTCGGCCCCCCTGACACTGCAGACCATGGCGGAGCTCGACGCCGTGCGTGCTGACGTGAAACGAGCCTGACTCCACGGATAGGATGCCGCAAAACGGCTACCCTAACGGCTCGGGGCCGAGAATCGGAACCAGGGCTTAAATCATATTGATCCTTAGCCCACGTTCCGATGAAGGAGACGGAGGAGTCCCGGTCAGTGATAAAGATCTCGGCAGTCCCAGATGACAACTGCCACATCGACGTATTCTCATTCTGTGGTGCTTGCAATTTTCTCTGGTGGCCGTGTCACAATCTCGAAAGGTCTCTAGCTGTAACAAAACTTATCGTTATCAGGAGTACAGGATCTTGTAACACCACGGCCGAGGTAGTATAATTGCGGGACCTACCAACAGCCGGAACGGTGCTTATATTTATGTTTGTGATCAAGTAAACATGTAGGATTAGGTGACAATGTTCAAGGCCCTGCTCTGACTTGTATTGGAGTATCAAGAGTCTAATAAGAATGATATTCTACATTTATGAATGCTAATGTATATGTACTTTGAAAAAGAAGTTTTATTTAGAAAAAAGAATCATCAAGCACATAAGACCATTTGTCCCTCCTCCCTTCTATTCACACTAACGTATCACTGATTCGTAAATTCTGTTGCTCCTTGTCGTACCACAGGGACGAATCGAATGGGCCTAGGCATTGCAAAATTGCTCTCTTCACCGCTTTTGCCTCCAAGGTAGTTTTGAAACACTAGTTGCCCTCATAGTGCCCATAGCTACCGTATTTTCCGTAATTGCCGTAGTTGTGGTAGCTAACTTTAACATACGGTGACGCAGACGGGACTGCATAAGTGGGCGTCGCAGCTGGAACCATCTTTAATTTATCATGGATTCCAGTTTCTACATGAGAATCATCAACACGAACCTTAAGTGGTAGAAGGAAAGAGTGGGAGAGCTTACCTTTTAAGCCATCTGAAGGGTAAGGCATGCGAGCAGTGCCTGTTCCAGTTGGGTAATGGCTGTATCCACTTGTTGCAGTCGGATAGTGGCTGTATCCACTTGTTGCAGTCGGATAATGGCTGTGTCCACTTGTTGCAGTCGGATAGTGGCTGTATCCACTCGTGACTGATGGAATGTTTTTATAGTTTTGATAATTCCCATAGCTTCCATAGTCTAACACGAATAAGAACTGAAAATCATGGTGGCGAAGAGTGACTTACACGCATAGCCCACGTTGCCTGCAGGAGCTGGTACACCATTGACAAGCCCAAAGACAGCAGCAAAGACAGCGACAAGAGCAAAAAACATGATGTAAAATCAAAGGATAGACGATGAAGGATAGAAAGAGAGGATAGTCGTGTGAGCAGTGGGGATGGTGGAGTAGAAAATTATGGGTTGTGGTTAAATATTATATGGCTCTGGACCATCTTCTTCGAGGATCTTCAGTCACTCAGACCGAAAGATTCTTCTTGAGCATCTAGAGCAAACACATGCCAGGCGTATATTTTGGCACTTCGAGATGATCCGTTTACTGCAGGGCTGGCACGTCTTAACGTCAAGGCCGACGGCATCTGGCCAACCTTGATCAGCAACATTCTCGGGTGTACGCACATTCCTGATGAGATGGGATGGTCAATCGAGGGAAAAGTGCATCGCAATCGCCGATACTATCCGACAGTATTTTTATTTTCTGAACCTTTAATCTTGATTGACGGAGAGATGAATAAATGGATGATATGAGTCAAGAATGACGAAGACAATACATCGTTGACCAAGCTGAGTTGTTTGTGTATGCACTAAAAATAGCTTAGAAGTTAAGTATCTCAAGCGTGATGTCACGCCGCTTCAAAGCTCGGGCTAATTAAAGGTTCTGGGGCAAACGCCACCAGCATATCACATGTGGGTTGGCGGACATACACTTAAAAATATGAGAAATGTTCATGAGATGAATGAAGGCTTCCGAAATTCCGGAGACGTCTTGAGTGTTCATCTAGCGTTGGCGGAGGAGATTTGGTGCAATTTCATTCACACTTAACTATGGTTTTGATGGAGACCGAGTGACTGACTGTACATCACTACGGGCCAACTTGGAAATCTCATTGACTTCAGCACTCATATTCATGTACATGTCGTCCTATATACCATACATAGGAGTGGCTCAAATAAATTCCCCAATCAGTGTTTCTTGAAGGAGTGGCTCGGAATCCATAGCTGTGCTATAGCTGAGCCAAGGTTTGGATTTCTCTCGAACAAACAACAGCTACACAACTGTCAAGTCAACCCCGGATTTCAGCTCTTATCCAGCTTCATAAATCTTTGTATACAGTTATGAAAGGCATATAAATAGTTGCTATCCTATAACATCACCTATCTGAAACAATGGAGTTAGTGATAGCGGATCGTACGACCTGCTTCTGGCTCTATTATTCGAGGGGCGAAATTTATTTTAATCATTGATGACTGCCCCTGATACGCTTTCAGTCTGTGTGACTCTTGAACGCATCAGTAGAGCCGAGGTGATTTCTCTATTTTCCAAGAGATCATTTGCCCTTTATTCTGTCGTCTGATCCCGTTTATCTATTAACTAGTACATGTAGTATAATTATAGGATCTTCCCCTATACCTCAAGAAAGGCCAAGATCACAAGAGGTTCAGATGATCTATCCTTGTACGACGGGATGCTTAACTACGAATAGATCTAAGATTTAGTTTTCATTACCGATCTCGCACTCTCTATTCAGTGAGCGACTATTGACTTTAGAGGCATAATTATCGTCAGCGAACCGACGCATTGTTTCTGGCTGGGATAGTGTCATGATGCGCTGCCCCCCCTTTAAGCTCGAGTTGAGCAGCTTAGGGGCCAATCTACATTCGAAACTTGCAAAGCCACGACATGCACTTCGCGCATTGATGTAGTAAAAAACGAGGCATACGAGGATCGCCCCAAATTTGACGTCTTTTCTGGGTGACAAATGTAAATCCTTAGAGCATGGCCTCAAAGGGATCTCAACGAATGCATCTTGTGTGAGCATTTAATTTCAGTTTATTATCATCAAATATATATGTAATCGGTCCTACCTTGGGCTATGACTAGTCATGATGAAGAGAAATTCTTATGCATTATCTTTTATCCTCTGCCACGATTGGAAAAGTGGCGATGAGTTTTGCTGGATGGTGATGATGGTCCGTGTGTTGAATGACTAATTATTGCCCAAACTGTGTACGTCATCACAAGGTCTCATTTTTATATAGCACTATTCTCTCATCCCATCAAATTACGGCATCCACTCTTTCCCATCTTTGTCAAACTTCGTTTAGAAATGTTTCCTCGATTGCCAGAAACAAATCAGCTAAGGAGAGGATCGTTCGAGGACTATAAGAATTTACTTGACGAGACCGAGACGGCATATGTCAATGTTCAGAAACCCCGCTCCTGCCCTTCCTGGAATTGGGTTGTTATTATGACATTAGCGTCACTATTCATCGGAGTAATGATTGGGATCAGCCTACCATTCAATTTGAACGCCAAATGCTGGAAATATTCGCATAAGTGGTGTATGTGTCGATGTTAAATGATCACAGCATGCCTGAAATCTGATTTTCGCTAGCTCAGGTTCAAAACGATGTCGATAATTCTTATCATATTGTTCAATTCAACGGGTCTTTATTAAAAGATAATGTCTTTCGGTTGCCAGCTGGCCCCGAAGTTGACGCGGCGTGGGATTCCCTTGGAGTCAATTGTAAGGCGTAACACCTTATACATCGTGCACGAGTATCTATTGATTCATCCATCTCCAGACCGGCCAATTGCCGTTCCCACACATCAAGCTATCCGATCTGGTCTGAAACCAAGTCAGGTGCAAATCAATCCAACGTATGGTGGTGGCTTTCCTGCCAATGTTGAAGGGCTCCATCACCTCCATTGTCTCAATCTCGTGCGTCAGGCTCTCTTCTTCAATGTCGAATACTATCGCGGCCAGGGGAAGGGTGCATTTCTTAATGACGAGTATATTGTTCGTCATCACGTGTCCCACTGTCTTGATATCATCCGGCAACAGCTCATGTGTACCCCAGATACGGGCTTGCTTGGTCAAGTATGGTGGGATCGCAATGCGCCGAAGGCATTCGTTGATTTCAATACGGAACACAAATGCAGGAATTACGAAGCAATCCGCAAGTGGGCCGAAATCAGACAGTTGCCCGAAGATGTGCCCGAGGACTTTTTACAGCCGCCGAAAAGTCGAGATGATGTCTTGGAAGAGATTCCATAAATTGAACAGATATGATTGTATATGAAATAGTTTTCTCCAAGTATGATCAACTGATTCGCCAACCATCCTGAGCTAGATCTGATTTTCTAGGCTCATTTATGAAAATATTAATTGATGAACTGCATTGATATGCTAGACCATCTAGCACTAAACTAGTAATCTCTCTGAATTATTTAGCTGAGGGCCCACCCTGGGTCACGCAAACGAATCTATCATCTCGTCCTTAGAAATTCACGCCAAAAATAGATAAGAGTTTGTTCAATATTCGTCTTAATTTGACCAAATTTACTTGATGCATTGATATCTATGTAGTGAAAGTTAGTCTTTAGGCGATGCTTCATGCCTCGTCCCGCGTATCAAATATCATTACTTTATTTCCCCCAAACTGAATGATAAGGATATCATGAAATACGTTTTGTAATTGGTCTCCACGACTGGGCACTGTGACTAAAATTCACTTTTAGTAGTCATCAGACCACATTATTCATAGTAATCGAGCTGGGTCATCTCATGTACACCAGAAGCCCGTAGCATCGACCGAGGAGAGTATATGCGCAAGAGCGTAGCGAACAGCCTCGGATCCGCGGGAGCTTAAGGGTCTCACGCCACGTTGCGACTGAACAAACGGCTCGCACTCGACCAATCTGGGCTTCTATCGTGCGTGGCGGTGGCGGTGGCGGCGTGGTGATGGTCTTCCAGGAAGCACACGATGCAAGACCATGATTATTTGGGGGGAGCAGGTTCAACGACTCTTGCGCGGGACCGTGCGGTGGAGTGTGCATGCCCTGCTTTGATACGATGGGACGGGTCTGGCGGGGCACGCGAAGGTGTGGATTGGTTAGTTCACATTGAGAGGATTTGGCGAGGTTGTCAGTTGGAAGGTTAGTTTATACATGCAAGGTACAGGATTATAAATGACTTTAAGTCCTGCTATCTAACTAGCGGCTTTAGCTCACTTGGGAGAGCGCCAGACTGAAGTTGACTTCGTTTCCAATATCTGGAGGCACTGTGTTCGATCCACAGAAGCCGCATGACTTGATTGCATGACGTGACTTATTCAGTTTCATTTTTATGCGTCCGTCAAACTCAATCGATATAGATTGGTACTGTCTAACAGCGTAGGTTTGAAGGCTGGCCCACTTGGGGATTGGCGCCCTACAGGAATGATGTAACGAGTAATACACCAGATAAATTCATGCGCAGGAACCAACAATATCTGACATGCTCTTTTCGCATGGGCACTCCATTTTTTCACCAGTCGATTTCTGCCCTGGTGTTGCTTGTGCGCGAAACGACACGACTCGACCTCACCGATGACGTCCGTGACACGGTAATCAACGCCACCAAATCCCGTTCGCGCATCTTTCATTTTCGCATCATCGCGTCGTTTGCATACAAATACTGTCAGGACTGAACGGTTCAGGCTCTAGCACCGGGCCGAACGACCCCCATTCAACGAACGCAGTGGAGTGGTGTGGTAGTGCTCGGGGAAGCTAAAGGCACATGTTACGAGAGCTGATCTGAGTGAGACTGCGAGGATATATTGCCGGTTAGGATGGCCTCGTCCTCGTTGCGAGGGCGAGGGCGCCATGCCTGTCTCTGGTGTGGGCAATGGGTTAGTATGAACTCCTATCGATGCTTGAACGGGGATGCATTTCATCATCAGCAATTAATTCATGCGACTGTTACTCGAAACTTGTATTCTTCTGTGTTGATGCTCGTCAACTCTCTCGACCAAGAGGATGGAATCAATTTCAAAATCATATTCAAAGTCTTAAAATTACAATACTTCAAAAACTACTTTTACGGCCCATGGCACTTGGGTAACATGTTTCTTGTTATCAATTTTTACTCATCAATAGGTCTCAAGGAATGAGAAAGAGAAACGGCATGACCTACTTGAGAAGATAAAAACCGCAGAACTTTGCCCATCACATTTTTACTTCTGTCATTTCATACGCAAACTTATCATCGTGTTCATGTACTAATTTGCCTTCGCTCTCGGTTGTTGGTTATTTCTTTGTTCTAGTGGAACGACGTAGCATAGCTCTAGCACTTTTATTTGATCGATTGTTCGGTCTGCCATCAGACCTTTTTCTTTTTCCTTTCTTTGGATGCGACAAGGTGTCATCCACATCTTCTTGCGGTTCTCCAAGCTCCGCACAATGAAAATCTATCATTACCAGCCTCATGTCATGGCTCGACTGGATACTTTGATCAGCCGTAACACGGCTCAAAAGGTTGTTTCGATCCAACGTGACATCCTTCAGCGCGAAATCTCGACCCGCGACAGCTTCGCAGAAAACATTTAACAGGTCGATTGCTCGATATGCACCTCTGATCTGTTTCGCAAGAATAGCTTTGGGCATGGGATTGTCTTCAAGGATAGGTGATCCACCATAGCTGAGAAAAATATCACATGAACAAGCAACACAAATCCCTCGAATATAAAGGGTTGCTCTAAGTCAAAATTCCCAAGGTGGACGGGAACATGAATCTCCTGTATTGATTCCAGTCGATTGTAAACCTTAGCCTCATGCTTCAAGCTGGGAACAAACCATTCTGGGCTACATTTTGCAAACAGCCTATATCCATGCGATGCTAGCCGGACTTTGAATGGAAACCCACGAGATCCTGGTCTACCAATTAATTCGATATGGCATTTATACCGTGAACAAACTGATCACGTATCTTTTTAAGAAACTCACTTTGGCTTATTTGACGGATTTGGATACCGTGCTCCTTCCAATTCGGAAATGCCGCATCAAGGGCTCCTCCAACCTTCAATCCGCAGAGACATTTATGGCTACAGTATTGTGTTAAAGAGCTTTCTTGATTATAATCAAAGTTCTCAATTGGAGAACTACCTGTGGAATGAACTTCACTTTGATTTGCAACTTTTTCGGTTGGGTGTGATCCAGCCTAATGACTTGCAACATGTAGATTGGGATCGTCGACATTATCGCTGAATGAATTTTCTACCTAAGAACAACTCGGTACGGTAGCATTGGGCTCGAGACGAATGAGTGATTCATGTAATATTGGTACGTCATCTATAGTCGGGCACTCCGATAACTCAGTTTCCACACATGAGTGAATTTGAGAAAACTTTCATTAGCCACGTTCTATGTTTTTAAGTTACGCATAGCTTCCAGACGCCAATTGTTACTTCGTGGTAATTTTCTCGTTGTCTGGAGGGTTTGCGCAAGTATCTACCACAGCGCCATTAACTGCAGTTTATTATTCACATCTAATCCTTCGGACCAACCAATTGTCTCCCCAACATCTTCCTTGGGCACAGAAAGATGGTTCAAGATAGTTCTGGGGTTTTCGGGCAATCGTAAGAAAATGATGGCTTTTCCAGTCCATATACATCCATACTCTAGCTCGGCCTGTATCGTGTATGAAAAGACTCGGGTAATGGCAGCAGCAACAAGCTGGGTACATTTTGCTCGAGCGCCGTGGTTTTGACCGTACGTGACCACTTCATTTAAGTCCATCTCGCGAAGCCCCGCTTTGCTGTATTCGAGTTTGAGCCTTTTAGTCCCCTTGTATCAAAAATTAAAGCCGATACAGCTGGGATTTCGAGTACAGCAAGAGATCCACCACCCATATTAGTGTTATATATGCAAAACTGATCGAGGTCAGGGCGATTGAAAATGACTTCGGGAAACATGTACTCAGCCGAGGGAGAAGAAGGAACTTCTGTACCCTCCGCAACAAAAAGAATTTCAGATAGATCCATATTTGTGCACGAAATCGTTCCATGTAAGTTGAAGCTTTTACGAAGTGACGAATCTTGAGAAAGTTGCTCGACAATATCAGTTAAGAAGCGGTTAATCGTATTTTCTTGGAACTTTGCAATTTAGATGAGGCACCCCCAGCCTACTCTTCGTAATGAGAAAAGGCTTCCAATGTTCTCCAAAGTTTTCAGGGAATAAAAGTGCCGTCCTGACATGAAGCCTGCTTCCATCAGTTCATCCCAGATCTTTTTCTGCTCGGGAAGAAAGCTACTCCATTTCTGGATCCTATCTGGTCTAAGTCTAGGCGTCTCACATGCAAAATTAGGAACATGCTCTTGAAAATCAGGATTTTCTTCTGGGGTAGTTGCTTCACTTTTACGGTTTAATTCGACCTGGTAGTGGATGTGGTATCCGTCGAGAAGCTCTGGCAATGTTGTACTTCGTTACTCAGTCTCTTTGTCAATCTCCTCTTTCAGCTCTTTATTCTTACGTCGAAACTCTTTTATCAAAAGAAGTTTGGTCCAAATATTCTGAGGCATGTCTTGAAGATGCGTTCGAAATTGCGATTTGAAGTTTTTGTTGATGATACTGGGGATCAATCTTTAAATAAACTATCGGTTGATGTCGTCAATGGATCTGCGGATGACGTCTAACTTCTTGGGCCGCAGCTGGTATCTGATATACAACTTCTCCGAGTTTATTGGGGTCTGGCTAGCCTAAAACTTTCCCGCAATTCTTGTTTTGACATCTTTCATCCGAAAAACATTGTTTGCAATTAGCTTATGGTGCTTTGTCGTGCATCTCATTGCTTTGATATTAAAGCGTGATGTGAGTCGTCATCACCCTGCGCATTAGGGGTGAGTAATTTGTAATTATCATTACATTTTATTTCGACTTCGATTTTATTGTCCTGACCTGGCGCTTTAGTGGCCCACATGGGTGTCTCAAACTCTCATATTTACGCAGGAGGAAACCTTTCGGTGAAAACCCTCAGACCTACCTGTAGGAAGTGCGCTCACACTGTTTTGCACAATGTGGATTCCCTTCACGTCAAACGTCCTCTCCCTTCCCTCTCCGGCACTCTCCGCTCCGCTCCTTTGGCCAATCGAGACTGCTCTAACCAGCCCTAATCTAATATTCACTGCGTTCCTTATTCTCCTTAAATCTTCTGGGTTGTTCATCATGGTCACAAATGACCGGTTCTTGGATTTTCTCCACATTTCCACCCTTCCGTTGGCCTTTACTTTAGTGGGCGGGTCATAACCGCATGTTTGACGTATTCCGAAGGATATCCACACAGGCATCTTGGATTGTCGACTCCAGGGACTTTTCTGTGGTGTAGATAAAACTTGAGCCCGAAATGCTCAATTCTTATCTATATTTCTATGCTTCTTTGGGCCCTTGTGAGCCTTCGGTGTACTAGTAGTTTTGATGGGGTTCACTTTAAGACTAGGAGAGGTCAATCTCTCCTATTGATTGGTAACTTTACTCGCCTGGCCTCAATCAGATACAACATGGAAGATTAAGAAAGATAAGATACAGTTCAAGTGTCTAGATTTGGATGGGGAGAAGCAGCGGTCGTCTGGTCAAATTCGTGCGATCGTGAAGGTAGAGTGGGATTGTGTGAGTACCCAAGAACTCACAAATCTTAGCTATACGCACCCGAGGACTAGACCCTCGACACCCATTACACAGACGCGAGGTGGAAGCGCTTACAGGTCCTCCACTATCTCAATACACCCGCACATGTCGTAACATCCCGCCCTCAGAAAACCACAATCCTCTTGCCTACCCTCCTTTGGGAACTACTGAATCCAGACAAGATGCTCTAACTCGCATTAGGGGTCCAACAAGACTGAAGGAACAAAGGGCAGACATGCTCCGTGATTTTCCAAGCACCATTCCGAGGAGTGATATTCAACTTTACTCAGATGGCTCAAAGCTCCCAAACGGGAATGCCGGTCGTGGCTTTGTAGCTTTTCAAATTGGCATCCAAGTGTGCGCAGGAGCTTACCCCCTCGGAAAGCACAAAGAAACTTTTGACGCGGAAGCCTTCGCAGTCCTCCAGGGAATCCATGCAGCCGCTGCCCTACCTACAGCCCGCTTCTCAAAAGACCTGTGGATTTTTATAGATGACGAAGAAGTTGCAAGTAAACTCCTGAGAAGAACCCCGATCATTTCCTCTCAACCAATTTTCTTACAAGCTCTTGAGGCAGCTGAGCTTTGGAAATCTCGTCCACGACTCCCTCACATTTTAGAGGGACAGATACATATCCATTGGGTTCCTGGCCACGTTGGTATCAAAGGCAACGAACTTGCGGATCTCGAGGCCAAGAAAGGAGCGGCAATGCCCTCTCCATACCTTCCCGAATACTCCTTTTCCTCACTTAGGAGATGGCACACGGAACAGTCCAAAATCGCTAGAGATAAGTGGTGGCATACCTCACGACCGCCCGCATACACGTAACTCGAGATCGCAAACGCCCCCATCTTCCCCAGGGAACTCATTCTTTGTCGTAAAGATCTGGGTCGGGTAATTGCAGCCAGAACGGGTCATGGAGACTTTGCAGCCTATCATACTCAGTTTAAACATGAAGACGCTACGCTAAGCTGCCTATGTGGATCAGCTAAGTCGCCTATACACTTCCTCTTTTGCCGAATCCTCCAGCGGCGAGACGGCCGTCCCACAGGACCTATCAGTACGCTTGTCCCACATTTACTTGGCACACCAGAAGGGGCGTCAACCCTGTGCAAGTGGTTGGGCCAGTCTCGATTCTTTGAGGAAATATGCCTCCGATGAGGCAACTTCATGTTCTTTCCATTTCCATTTCCATTTCCATTTCCATTTTTATTTTTGTTTTAATACATGATCGGGGGCTCTTGGTAGGATAGAAGAGCGGGCGAGTAGGACCGACTGATCATCGGCTTGGAGCTTGAGGAGGTCTCGAAAATAATTTTACCTTGTGTACAGTCTTTCCTGCGCGCGGTTTCATACAACGCAGCGCAGCATTGTAATTTAGACTTCTAGAGAGGTCCGAAACTCTAAGGCTCCGACCTTAGCGTCCTATCTCCCGGTCGGGATGAGTAGGCACGTGCTTTATAAAATACGGATACCGAACAGACGTAAAATAGAACAAACAAACAAACTCAGATATATGAGGCGGGACAGGAATGGAAAGGCTCGGGTGCGTGGTGGCCGAGATTGAAGAAATGCGAGGAGTACAGGGGATGTAAAGACGTGAAGGCGCGTGACAGATTTTCTGTAAGTTGTTTTATTTGTTTCTCTGGGCTGCTGGGGTGAACTTGTTCAACTCATTATTTATGTATTCTAGCATGGTTCCGGTTATTATTGTGAGACGAGGTAGAGCAGTCAACCTGATCTCACCCGGCCTCACCCGCGTCTGATCCACTAGGGGTATTAATGGCACGGTAAACTACAAAAAAAAAACTCAAAAAAACTCAGATATATGTAACATCTCCCTACGAAGGGGTGCCTTGCAATTTAAATCAGGGTAACGCGAGATTTACGGAATTAGTACATGTAGTCTGATTAGTGATCAGGTCCGAAGGATTTCGGAGAGACCTGATTAGTGATCAGGTCCGAAGGATTTCGGAGAGACCTGATTAGTGATCAGGTCCGAAGGATTTCGGAGAGACCTGATTAGTGATCAGGTCCGAAGGATTTCGGAGAGACCTGATTACATCATCGAAATCAGTTTCCGATCAGTCGCCCCGGATGACGCCGTGCAGCGCGACCCCACTAAGACGCGCGAAGTAGAGATTTGAGAATCCTGACCCGAGAGAGTTACGAATGCCCATGCATATGTGAAATTTCTCCTCCCTGCAGCGCAGGATTATTGCACCGCTCCAATCCGAGCTCGTCGACAACTTGCGGACAGCCAAGCAGCGGTGGCGCGGCCCTGCGCACGTCGCGCGTTCCCGTTCCTTTCGTGCGCGACCCCATTCCCGGCAGCATCTTGCGCGAGCAGCGAGCCAGCATGACATTACCTGACCACTCGGCAGACTGTCACTTCCAGCACCATGTCTCCTTTGATACGTTTGCGGGCGGGGAGACGACGACGGAAAAGAATACCCTGGCGTTTACGTTGAACGTCAAACACAAAGGATATCAGTTCAAGCGGCGCTCGCGGACATTTATGGTCGGCCTCAGTGAGGATGAGCACTCGGAAATCGCGCTGCAGTGGATGCTCGATGAGCTGGTCGATGATGGCGACGAAATCATCTGCGTGCGAGTGATTGATCGCGACGCCAAGGTGATCAGTGACCGGAATGTCGAGAAGCGACAGTACCAGACGGAAGCGAAGGAGTTGTTACAGCGCATCCAGATCCGCAACGACGATAACCGCGCCGTCAGCATTGTACTGGAATTCGTCGCGGGCAAGCTGCACGCGACCTTTCAACGGATGGTGCGCCTCTTGCATCACGCACCCCGCTCGAGAGTTTCTTGCTGATGACCGCCGTCTAGATTCAAATCTACGAGCCCGCGCTGCTCATCGTCGGCACCAGAGGCCGCAGCCTGGGCGGCCTCCAAGGCCTCATGTCGAACCGCAACTCTTTCTCCAAGTGGTGTCTACAGTACTCGCCCATCCCCGTCGTCGTCGTGCGCCCGACCGATAAGCGGATGAAGAAGAAGATGAAGCGCGACGCCGATCCCGGCCGGCACGACTACGCCCGCATCCTCCGCGACAGCGGCATCGCCGAACACGAAACAGACGTCGTCGCCCAGAGCACCAGCATCTGGGAAATCTCGAATGATCCCGAGGTCGAGGCGCACGCCGTGGCCGCTGCCCTCGGCCTACCGGCAGAATTCCACCCCCCGATCCGTCCAGCCTACGGAAGCATATCCACGCCTTCCATCCGTGTAGACCCAGGCGAGGACTCTGACGAGAAAGACGTGACCCCCCTCTCCCTCGAATCCGCATCCGCATCTTCTTCGTCACGCGAGACGTTGGCGTCAACCACGGAAATCCCACCCCCGGATACGGAACTGGAAAGTGCCGACGAAGAAAGCTCTATTGAAGATGACGATGGCGAAGATTTCACCGAATTCGAAGCTATTCCGGGCGACTTACTACTGGCTAGGTCGGATGTGATGCCTATTTCAGAAAAACGGATCAAACTACACAGGATGGAAGTCGACGAAGCTGCTGCGCTAGCACGCAAGGAAAATGACTCAGACTGTAGTTTAGACGGTGCCGAATTACGGCTTAGTGCACCATTATCTGAGCGATGACAATGATAGATGATGTTACGGAATTTTATGGGTAATTCTCTTCAGTTCGGGTTAATAACAAGTTTGATATGTGGAGTTTGGGAGGGAATCAGCGACATATTTAGGGATCGAGACACGCCTTCATAGGCCGAGTAGACTCATTCATGCATGGAAGTTTTTGATTGTGCCATAGATTACAAGCCATTATATCTATACTGAGTAGGTAACAAGGCAGAGGTAGCTCATAATATCAGACTTTTCAATTACAGCTCTATAACGCCCAATCACTTTTCTTATCCTCATTAGGCTGTACGAAGGGCATGTCGATTTTTCGAATGGCTGAATCACTACAGAGTATGCTACGCGTTCATCAGTTTCCAGTTTCCCCAACCCTGCGCTCGGCAGGGCATCGTATCCGAGTGAAGGAGAAAGACTTACCAACTTTCAGCTGCAAGCATGTCCAATTCAGAGATAGCTTTCTCTTTAGCGACGCCTTTGACAAGGCCCTTTGAGACTAGCCCCTGGAGCTCCCGCATCTTTCGTGCTTTGCCGACGCCTGCATCCTCTATCACTTTCTTTCGTAGACAATCGGAATGAAAGGCGTGTTGGCACGGGAAAACGTAGAACTGACGACTTAGTAACGGCAAGCCACAAGTGTAGCATTTTTCCCCGGGCTCCACGATAGCATAGCGACGATCGAGCGCGGCGATATCAATCCTGATATTCGTCGCCGTCTGACACGACTCATCCATTTCTTTCTTCAAGGCATCGATATTTCGGCTATATTCTTCGAGCGCTGTACAGATCTCGTCTTTAAAATCATCGATGACAATGAAGTCGGGAAAGAAGGGGATGAGGTCTTCAATTTTGAGGAGATCGCAGCGCTTGAGGTAGTCAATAGCGGCTTTGATAGTGCCGGATTGAGAGATGACCTTTTTGGCTATGGCCAGCCAAAGCTTCTTACGGAGAGCTTGATTGGATATCGGACGATCTGCAATTAGGGAGGCGAGGTCAATGGCCGAATGTTTAAGGGCCAAATTGACAGCCTGGAGGTATTGTCCCATACTAGAGTAAATGTGTACACATGACTGCACGCGGGAATGTTGTATACAGAGACGAAGGGCAAAGTCAGAGTCGAATAGGGGCTCTTCACCTTGAGAATGGAGGTAAGAAAGCAACGCCGACTCATCTGGAGATGAATGAGAGGCATAAATCGACATTAGAGTATTATGAACTGCGGCGTCAGAAGACTTAAGGTTATTAATGCAGTGAAGTAGGTAGCGAACTGCTTGGTTTTGCTGGAGAGGACCCTCAAAATTACGATTATAATTTAGAAGTGCAGGAATGAGATTGCGCGGTTCGAGATTCGGGTTGCGCATTAGAATTTCGACAAGCTCACTGCCAACATGAGTAATAAGGCTAGAGCTATACTGATAAAAGATCTCAAGGTTTGTCTGTTTTTTTAAAACATCTAAGGCCTCGCTCCAGCGTTCTCTTTGCATCCAATATGATAGGACATAGTTATAGTCATTTACAGCACCAGCAAAGAAAAGCAACTCCTCTTCTCTCCCATGACTCGTGATGATGTCGTAAGTTGTCTTCTTGTCTAAATCAAGCTTGTATTTATTCACAAAACCTTGGAATTCTGTTCTGATCATATCTAGTTGATCTTTATTTTGGGTAGAATAGTTTTCTGAATTTTCGGCCTCACTAATGATTGTGTCATCCAAAGAGTTGAGTCTCGCCATATATATTTCAACTAGCCAACACGCGATCATCATCCGCTGCATGATTGAGGACTTTTTATACGTGGTAATTTTAGTGAGGAGGTACTTCCGTAAAGCATCATACTGTTCATTTTCGAGGAAAGTTAGAGCAACTTGTTCGAATGGTTTGCTACTTTTCCCATAAATACTGGCAGCTTCAATATAAAAGCTTTTTGATATAAGAAAGTCACCAGAGGCTGTGGCTACTGCATCTTTTTGTGCGGTGGTCCGAGCATATTTTAATGCTGAGTCGAAATCTTCTGCTTTGAGCATTAACATCCATATGTCTCTATCTTCATCTAAAGCCACAATTTCGTAAATTTCGTCGGAGGTGAACAGCCAGAAGGTGTTCTTCTGTCGATCTGCCAGGAGTCCCAAAGCTTTTTGGCTTGCATCTAATATAACCTGATCAAAAACAACTTGGTCATTGAGTTGATTCGTGCATATTACTCGCCCTCCGACTAAGTGTATTATGTGCCACTTTGTTAAGGCAATTGAATATGTAGGATCCTGTATTGTCTTCTTTCGACCAGTGTTTAAATCAGAGGATGTTAGTTGGGATGCTGGAAATAAATTGGCCTCAGAAAATATCGAATTGCCCTCGTTTGTTAATAAAGTAGGAAGACGACCGTGAAGAGTCCCTTGAGAGGAGAGCCACGCAAAGGATCGGTCTGGTTCGGGACTTGCTACTGAGCTAGCGGCAGCAAAGGTACTATCTGGGGATATCACGAGTTGAGAATTAATTCCAGAGGAGCCTTTAGATATTTCGTGTACTGTTGGTTGCTGTGTTTCAAAGATCCGAGAAAATATAGATGTTCCACTTTCAGATCCAACGCGTCCTGCTAGATATAATAATCTTTTCTCTGTTGAAATAAGGATTCTCATCACTTCATAGCCTCGTACCTCGACCGCAACATCCGCCCATAATCCAGTGATAGCGCCATCTGGTAGCTTCTGAAGCAGCTTCACGTTTTTATCTTCCTTTCGCTGGTTTTCAGCTGTGGATTGGATGTAAAATTCGTATATACTTCCATCGGATGCCCCTATTAAAATCTCTCTTGTCGATGTTGTAGGAAGATCTGGATTCCATGCTATTGTTTCTATTGAAATCCCTCGTAATCGAGTTAGAAGTCGAGGCTGTCGTGATTGAGAGTGAAGGTAGTAATTTTCCCCTCGAGCGGTAGATATTATGAGATGAGAAGCAGTGGGGTCAAGGAACATGCGCCGTATCACGCCAACCTCTGAGGTTCTTTTGGGGAGATCAACATCTTAACTGCATTATCAGCAAATTTCTTATTCTAGGATGAACGTATCCATACCATCAATGTCTACTGGATTGTCCAAATCAATTCTCAATATCCGGCCAATATCTAAAGCTAGCACAAGCACGTTATTCGCGACCTGCGCTGCAACGAAGTCCGAAGCTATGGAAAATTGTAATTGGACTCGTTCAATGTTGAAAATGGGAGCGTTGACATCCTGTAGATTCAGAGTGGCTATTTGGCCATGTGAAGCATCGTAAGCCATTCGTCTTGAGTTGATATATCATCTCCTGATAGTAAAGACGCTAATAGTGTTTGGTCTGGGCTAGAGCAGTCATGACATGGGTAATACAAGCCCAAATCAAGCTTCATTTAACCACGTATTTTCTCTCCAATACACGTATTTTACCTAGTGGTCTACGGAATAGTTATTTTAAAGAACTGACGGTAGAGATATTGGGCCTTTATTACCGCATGAGATACATGTACTTCAACAAAACAGAATCTTCCTAAGTCACCTACCAAGCGTGTCCATCTTATACCATGTCACAACTCTCTTGATAATCAAAGAATTCTTGCTACCTTTTTTATAACTTTAATACCGGTAGTCGATTCTCTTAATCTGTATATGCACGGCGTATTGGTGGATAATAGTGACCAAATGTACACCCTCCATCCACCATTTACCTAACCTCGTCTAGCGTACACAAATTCAAATACATGTATGACATTTTTTAAGGCTTTGAGAAATCATGAATTTAGTTCGTTAATAGTTCTGGGTTATAGAAAGCTTTTGAAATTACAGTTAAGGCTCCTTAGGGACGCCTGATCGAACACACGGCTAAAGAGTTAGTAAACTAAATAAATATATAATTTCGCGGTTAACCTGACATCAGGTCTTATGGTCTAGTGGTATGATTCTCGCTTAGGGTCAACCCTGAGTCCGACTGCGAGAGGTCCCGCGTTCGAGTCGCGGTAAGACCCCTAGTTTTTGGGTTGGGTCCACCGTAGAAAACCAAAGCCAGCATTTGCTGATAATGTATTTTTGCATCCACATTCACGGCCATTAGATGACACGATCCTTTTATGTTTTGCCTATTACTGATTTCAATTTACTTGGGGGCTTGGTAGGATTACTGTCCGCCGACAAGTTACTGCGTAAACTTTGGGGGATCAGAAAATATTTTCTTTATTAACACCTAACTCAGCGTTCACGAATACTAAAGACTCTTAATAATCTGAAAATAAATCGTTAAACTCCAATGTGTTTCTTCTATGAATTTTAAAGAAATCGAAGTGTTGGTGAGAAGCTGGTTGCCCAAAAACTCTTACTGTAAACATGTAGATATATCAAGAAAAATTTAGACTGTCCTGTACAGTTGCTGATAATGACATAGGTTCAGATGATATGAGATAAATCAGTATATTCCTTTAATCTAGCCATCTAGGATACATATATTCTCCTCCAGGATTCTTCCCGCAGCCTGTTCGGTTTGAGGCAGTACGCATTTAGAAGTTGAGTGTAACATCTAATCTATAGTTAAGCGAAACTTATGTACGTGTTTTAAGCGAGTTGTTGGAGTTATGTATTGAAAACTGCTTTCGGATGACAACGAACCTTCCCTCGTATACCGAGCCATCACAGATCAGTTGACAAGATAAGCAATCAGCGGGGAATTACTCTTATGCCTCCAGAAATTCCAAACGGCTAACCCTAATTTATATACAATTGAAGTTTGATAAAGCCTTATAACTGTTGAAATTAGTTGTACTAATTGGATAGGATCTGCACTGAATGCAAGCCTGTTGAGCATGGATTGCTCTGGTGGAATTCAGAGCAGTGACAATTGTGAACTTGTACTACTGGTGGCCCGCATAAATGTCGTTTTGCTTGAGGATATGCAAGTTCATATGCAGGTGAAAATTCTTTTCCCTTGGTCAAAGCATAGAGAGAGGGGAAGGCGAGAAGGTCTGAAAATTCGCT
>JAKRRZ010000536.1:0-19322 GCA_022627015.2 Podosphaera aphanis | reverse complement strand
CTGAAGCTATTTTGGGTGGGCGGCTGACCACAAATTGCTGACGCAGCAGGCCGGCGCCGTGCGGCCGGTGGCGGCCGCCTCCGGGGTCGTCATTTTAGCAGTTGGGGTCGTCAATTCAGCCGCGTTGGTCTTACGTGTACGAAAAATCGTGAATGTAAAATGCAGGTTGTTAAGATCTACTGAAAATCTATGCTAGTTCCAGTAGTTTTACTACTAAATTACAGCTGGTGCCAAATCCGAATAATAAGTGTAAAAACATATTTTCATTATTTGGTGACGCCCCCCTGGGCAGCAAAGAGTGACTAGCATCTTGTGGGCATACTATGAATGAGAATTCCTATAAAATCTCCATCAATTGAGTCCCATGCCTCCAATCTGACACCAATCATTGAAGGTCCATTGAAGGCGTTCCGAGACCCTTTCAAACCGCTTTCTTTTGTTGGCTACGGATAGAGGAAGCTTTTCCAAAGACAAATGTCTATAATATCCTCTATCTTTAAGCGCACTTGTGATAGCACATACACCAGCATTCCAGAACCTAAATTCATACACAAGTTCGAGATACGACAGTTGGCGATTTTTTCTTGACAGCCGCACGAAAGCCTCCAACTCATCGACTTGAGCTTGAGTAAGTTTACCTTTTCCTTTTAGCCTTGGAACCGGAGCTAGAGTGCCTCTGGTCATGATATAGCTCACTTGTCTGTAACTCAAGCTGAGCATTGAGGAGATTTCGTTTCTCTTGTAGCCAGCATAGTGCAATATCATCACCTCAACTCATTTTAGCAAGAATATCTATCCCTAAATTAAGTGATGAATTACCTGGATGCACTGAGTAGGACTAGTTCTGGCCAAGTAAACGCGCACTGTTGGAGATGTTAGAGAGTTGCTCATCTATTAGATTCAATTAGTTTGAATAAAATAATAACATACTTTCTATGATTAAACTCACTTTCGATTTGATTCTCGCAACAAGATAATTATTTCTCTGCTTATTGTCGCTTGTAGTTGGCGACGACAGACTCTCTAAGCTAGTGATGGTGAAAATTAGACAGATCCAGGGCTTGGACAGATCAAAACGACTAGGTGTATCTGCTCGATCACCGGCAGTAAATACGCCCTGAATTAGCTTCAAAACATGACCAGGATATGGCCGAGTCTGGACCCCTGTGTATAATAAAAGGCCATTTACATTGTGGACTCCTGAATGAGAGTACGCTGGATACGGAGAGAACTCGAGGTAGAACATGTTCAGAGGGGAAGGTTAGCGTAGGATAATGAGGTTTAGTGAGGGGGATGAATTTAGAGGTGTGACATGACATATATGCACTGAAGAAGTTAAAAGATTCCTACAAGGGTCAAGCTAATGAAATTAAAGTCTCTAAATTTTCAACTCTCACTCTTCTATTTTGTCCACTCTTGGCTCTGCTCCCGATAACGCTGGATTGATCATACGTGGCGTAAAATGCAGGCATTTCTGGCAGAATTTCGTTGCAGAGAGACTACTGGCTTTTTCATCCAAGGAGTTTCCAACCATATACGCTCTGGCCTAGTCACCAGCGCTAGTATTTATCCTACTAAATCTAATTGTATCATAGGCGACCTCGGTCCTGAAACCGAATCAACAGATGTCGTGGCCGTGTTCTCCTCGACACCGGAAGATCATTTCTTGAGCTCTTTCTTGTCGAAACGGTTGTGACACGTTGATCGATATCCGTGTAAATTTCTTTTTGATTCCTTCACTGTAGCACCTTGGTTTTGGTCGCATCATGTAAGGGAATAGGAACATTCTCGCCTGTCACATCTCTAACATCGACTTCGTGATCTTCTACTTCAACACCGCGAGTGAACAACTCACTTACACCCTCTAAACTGGCGACAAACATGCATAATATGCTTGCAATGCAGAAATGGCTAATACTAGATCCAATCTCGAGCCATGAACCTTCATCTTTTACGACCCAGAAAAAATGAAGTGTGAGGAAATCGCTGATAGCCATGACCATCATGAATAATGCCGATGGGGCGACTCCAAGCCGTTTGTTGAGGATTCCAAGGTTGGTCGAGATAAGAGCAAAAGGTATCATAAGTTTCAGCATCAGCAGAGCTCCTTGAGAGAAAGGATCAAAGATTGGTATAAGTCGATAGACGCTGTCGAGACTAAATGCAGAGATAGAGGCTATATTTCCAGTGCCAAAAAAAGCAGATTGAAGGAGAGTGAAAAAGAATAGTGACACTCGTGCATCGGTTAATGTCAAAGGTCGATAATATGGAGAAGCGTTAGGACTTGGTTTTGTATTTGGTAGGTTTGAGTCAAAGGCTGTATTAGCCTTGTGTTTTGTGAGAGTATATACGACATGTTCGAGGCGCACCCATGTCAAAAGGGTGATACAGAATCCAGTATAAAAAAGGCCTTCGTAAGATATCGTCAGAATGACAAATATAGGCGAAAAGGTCAGAAATATGACCATCAAGCGATGCAAATAATGGTTGTTAGGTTGTAATTGATGCAAGAAGGGCATTATCAACGATAAGACTAGGTTTTGTTAGCCATGAAGTAAAACTTTAGAGCGAAACGCACTTAATATGAGCCATCCTAATATTTGGTTCCCTTTTGGAAGACCGGATTTTGTTTGTAGAGATAGAGCGCTTGAATATGTAGTTACCATAGCGAGAATAATAAAGCCAATCTATTATCATTTGTTACCATGACCACGTAATGCTTGATAAAATTTACCTGAGCCCCAATTAAGGATCTTGATAACACTTTTCCGCAAGATTTTGTTGAACTTTCTGATATATGGGGTTTGGAGATTAGTCTATCCTCAAATGTGAGATATGCAATGCCAATGCCCACCATTGCCAATCCACCGATCATTCTAGTCAAATTTGGTTAATGAATTAATGATTCGGCAAAGGTTACTGAACTAACATTAGATCAACGTTCTCAACTTTCATTGCTGGAAATAGAGTGAAGGAGCTCATCACCAAGCAGCTTACTGACCAAGTCGCAACAAGCTCCTTGTTGTTGGTCAAGAAGTCGAAACCATAGAAAGCCGGCCATAATACAGCTCCAATGAATAATACCGAAAATACCTCCCTGTGGGTATAGCCTAGAGCCTGTAGAAAATTAGGTTTTCAAAGGTGTTGGTCCTCTGACGACTTACAAGAGACTCCAATAGAGCCAAACATGTTATAACTTTCAGAACAAGCAAAGCTGAGCTGGCGGGAGTCTTGAATTCTCCTAATAGATGTTTCTTACACTGAGATAGCGCATCTCTTCTCGCAAAAACTTCTTCCCAAAATCCTACAGGAAATATTGCATAAGCATAATAAGTATAAGGTGACCTTGATAAATAGAAAGACGAGTAAAGTATCACGAGAACAGAGGAAAAGAAAAAGTTCCCTATAGTCGTGCGAGATATTTCAGTCTTGCTACTGAGGAAGTGTAGGTCTATGACAATAGTCAAGGCAAATGCGATCCACCCAAGGTATCCGATGGTGATCAGTGCTCGTAGGAATAACCAATCATATGTCTGAAGATACCTAAGCCCTTCAAGACCAACCTTTATCAGAGTAGCTGTGTTCTGTATAGCTTCGTCATATCTCTCTTGGTCAATAAGTGCTCTAATAGCAGAGATACGGAAATCAACAGTATTGTTTACATCACTAAAAGCTTTGAAGGGCGAAAATCTCAGCACATTGCTCCTTTTCTGCTCTTCTTTGACTTGATACATATCAAGGATACCACGTGCATTAGCTAAAAATGCTTCTGCCTTTTCAGCCACACTTCCGGCTAGAAATTCTAATGGAAGTTCACCAACAGAGTTTGCAGGAAAATCAATCCCAACTAAATACGCCATTAGTGCAGAGATGTCAGCCTGGGAGACGTCGTTCCTGGGGATCTGGTCTAGCGACCAGTTTGAAGATAGCTCATCGTGTCCTGGCGCAATTTTGCCATGATGCACTCTGGGTTGAGCTACTCCGGAACCCCAGGCTATCAGTGGCGTTCTGGTATTATCTGGGTGACCATCACCATGACTTCCCCAATCACTCATCCCATGATCGGCGGTGAAAACGAATGCAGTTTTGTTGTCTTTGTAAAACTCTTCAAAAAGTTTCGAAATTTCTTTGACACCGTCATCAACAATTTTAATATTGTTTAAGTACTCTTTTGAATATGGCCTATGTGCATGACCATTTGTATCAAGACCTAGGAGATGTAGGAAAAATACAATTTCTCCTTGTCTTAGCTGGTTATCTAGGGTTGTATTGAAAGCAGCTTCAGAGAATATCTTTTTAACTCGGTCGAAAACCCAGAAATCAAGCTGTGCCGCGTCTTTGGAAAAATCTTCATACTCTGCGGCATATGTGAAAGCGTCTACCCGACCCGGTACAGCACCAAGTTGGAACATAGGAAGTATATCTGGACTACCCCAACTCCAGGTATGCCGACTTCTATTGAAAACACTGTCAAAATTGACTGGATTCAGTTTCCACCCGGTTGTTACAGCAGATACGTCCTCATAGAGACCTGCTATGAGTGCTACATGCCCAGGTCTAGATTCCGTCGGGACTCGGGTGTGGGAGACACCAAAAGTTCCATGCTCGAGTACGCGTGAGCGCAAAAACGGCGCAAGCGGACGAGGAATAAGATCTTCTTCATTTTTAGGGTATGGGTCCGGAAATGACTGAAAGGCTTTGTCCGCTCGAAGACCATCAGCTGCATGATTTTTTAGATTAGTTAACAAGTAATGTAGAATGAGCCGTAATCAATCTCACCTACAAACAGAACTAGTCTCTGTGCGGGAGCCTCCACACCCGCCGGTCTCTGTAGTCCATGCGTGCGCAATCCAGAAGTAATCGGACTGACGAAATAAATGTCAAAGATTGAGTAAATGTAAACCAGATGAAAGGCTAGAGCAATTGCTAAAAATCCAAGGCGGGTGACTCGAGCCATCTTCAGTGACTTTCATTCATGTGCATTCAAGAATCTTCTTTCCTCTACTTCACAACTGTGATCGAACGGCGCGTCCAATAAAAGAAAGAACTTCTATCGCTAAATTGGTATTGATAGATAGCAGCCATTCATTAGATACTAGCTCGCTAAGTTGTCATCAATGAGATATACAAGTGGTGTTAGCCATTCAGATATTAATTAATGAAAAAGCTATAAAGGTTTGTTGTAATTGAAATGTTTACAGAATTACAGTTTGCTTACTCACACACCGGTACAAATATATTCTATCGGGCTAATTTTCATTTAAGTTGAGAACTGATGTGAGAATCATAAAACTTTGAGCTTGATCTTGGTTAGTTCACTAACGTTATGCGGTTGATGCCAAAGCTCCTTTATTATTCCAAATCTTCAACTCAGCATGGGAATTATGGTTACGAGCTGGTTAGATGTAAGGAATTTCATGAACTTCAACCAAATTCCGACCACGTCGTCGCTCTTCGCCTCGTTAGGGTCACGAAAATTCCGGGTATCCAAAGCATCAGAAAATAAGTGGTTGATTGCACTAAAAATTCATGATTCGACTCCCTATTTTTACTGTTCAGCACCCCTCCCAGGAGCGAAATGAGTGAAAGCCGTACACGTGATAAATATTCGGTGCCGCAAAGAAGTTGCCTAGACAACTGTGCTCATCTCCGAGCTCCCTTTTTATTTTTCATTTCATTTAGAAATATATCTGGCCATTGCTTCTTCAAGGTGTTGAAGAAGAAGTAAAGTGGAAACTTTTATGGGTATAGTTTATAGTCTTGAGCTGTGTTGCCGGGTCAATTGATGTCGGTTACAACAGAGCAAGCCCAGGTTAATCGGTTTATTAACAAAGTCTAAAGTAAGGAACTATCTATTACTCCGCCTCCCTCTGCTTTACTCATTTATATAGACATACATGTAATGTAATTCAGGGGTGTTTCCTAATTGAGTGTAAATATCCTAATAGCTCCCATTTCAGCTCTCTTTTCATCTCGCTTAATACCACATCCGAATGAGCAGGCGAGATCCCTGTAGTACTGGGGCAGCCAGTATCTCACTAAACACGAGCTAGTCCCGTAACAAGCTGTCAATTAAGAATTTAACTACCATAGCTCTGATATCAACTAACTTTTGATACAACATTTACACAACAAACCCACTTCAACAGGGACAAAGGGAACAAGACAACAAACAACTACTATAACTATCGAAAGATATGGAGTTGAATTTGACTCTGAACTGGTTCTTAAAAACAGAACATGTGTTGTATTTCTACAGGTACTGCATCAAATCATCCCCGGGTCGATTTTTTTGAACCATAATTTCTTGACACACCGAAGCGCTTTTCATGGATTCAATGCTGAACTTGGAACGTTGGATCTATGAGCGCAAAATAGTCCAGAACGATATGAGTTGCAACTGCCACGAAAAAAGCGTTCAGGAAATTTCCATCGAAGACCTTTAAGACTCATGTACATAGTGGGCTGTCTTAGAGTAAGTAGAAGTCCCGCTTCATCATCTATACAACGTATGTTTAGTCTCAGTCCAAGCCGAGCCGAGCGTGCCAGTATCCTATGGAGTTCATGTTTGGAAAATGTCGAATCCCACGGAAGAAAGAATTCATGGATTCATTGATGGAAGGAAGTGGAAGTGTGAAGCCGTATCAAACAAAATATTTGTACCCTTCCCAATGCTGATGGGACGTTCATACGTTTCTTGCTCCCCTACTGAAACGGGATCGGAAATTGTAAGAGTCACTGTATCGACGCTTACATATATTCGATCCGAATCGCTTCCACTCATTATTGCAAAGTGAGAAGAGTGGTATGTTTCTTCCAAAAGCAAAAATGGATGTATCAAAAACGAAGAGATGCAGAGTTATTTAAAACTTTTATGCGTCGAAAAGAGTCCGGGCAAAAACATGGAAAGGTCCCCTCCAACTTGCAATCATTCAAAGCATGACAATCTTATGCATAAACTCATAACTTAGAAATTCATCACCAGAGGTTGGCTTGTAGAATAAAGCTTAACCAACTACTTAATTAACCTCGAACTTGATTCAGTCTATTACTGAACTTGTGGCTTTATGTTATTGGAGAATTGTCCAGATTTTAAGTGATCTAATCAAATCTATGGTCATTTTTGGGCCGTGTTGTTTGTTAGGGCACTTTTCTACTAGAAAATTATCAATTTCGACGACTTATAAACACAGTGCCACATACTATAGAGCTGACTTTTAAACCAGTATTGGATGATGACTTGAAAAGGCCGAGGTAGGTGAGCATTGGCAAAGCTATAAGGTTGAATAATTTTTCTTTACCACTAAATATTGTGTAGTTCAACTGAGATACATGTAAGCCTTAAGAGTATGCTTATCTTTGGCCCCCCAAAAATATTCATCTTCTATGAATTGCTGCACGTCCTCGATGGCTTAGGGCCAGAATACAGATGTGAATGGCATAGTTGTTCTCCAGCCAAGAAAGATTCCAGTTCATTTTGAATGACAGCTAGGAATACATCTATTCGCAAGAGTAATGAAGTCTACCGAGTTTTATTTTCCATTAGGACTGGGAGGATATCATAGCCTAAAATTAGGGTGTGCTGTGGGAGTTCGTGCTGTTCCGTAACGTGGAAGAGAATAAATAGAAGAATTTGTATCCTTCTACATTCAACTCTCGAAAATTTAAATTTAGCTTTTGGTGCCGTGTCGCCCCAAAAATTCAACCGTTAAAACCCCCTAAATATAAGTACAAGGCTTTGAGTAAACATTAGTTCTAAAAGTGGAAATAAATTTCTTCTAATTTGGAAATTGGAGGCTCTGACACGTTCCATCTGAAAGATTATGATTTTCTCAGGAGGTTTTACCCCGAGGGGAGGGGTTCTTCGGTTAATGCTTTGAAAACTCTAGCGTAGAATTTGGCAGTGTATGGCCTTGGAAAAGTAATATCTTCAGCCAAATAATCAGGAAGAATTTCTATTAGTGCCTTATCTCTACTGGGATCCAGCAGTGGAGTATAACTGCACTGAATATCATCATAGCTGTCTGCAGATTTTTCGTTTCCGGTAGCTAATTTAAAATGAAGTGCTGGCGAGAAGTGAGTATAGATCTTTTCTAGATGATGAAAGGAAATAAAGATGAACTGACTGCCGTTACGTCCCGTTTGAATACAATCAAAGCAATCTTCTTCAACACCTCGAGTTACGCTCCTCATAATAAGTCCTGTGAGATCACTGTACAAATCTTCTTTTAGTTGAGCCGCTTGCGCTGTTTGTGCTGCCTCGGCCGTCCCAACCATCCGAATACCTCCATTAACTTTTATTGCGCTGCCAGGAACTTTAGAGCCGACACTCTCAACTGAAACCGCAGTAGTACGATTAGCAGCTAGCTTTGCAGATAAAATTTTGTTCTCGGCTTGTGTTTCAGCGAGCTTATTTTCTGTCTGATGAAGTTTTGCCTGAAGAGAATTCGTCTCTACTTTTTGTGAGTCTATCTGTGTTTTTAAGTCTTGTACCTCTTTGGCAATTGCTTTTTGGACAGCTAGATCAGCTTTCATTGAAATGAGAAGATCTTCAGAGGCTATTAAAGGGTCAGTATATTTCTCAAAAGTTGCCTCCAGACCTGCCTCTTGTTTTCTCATCACTTTTTTTCTTCAGCTTGTCAAAATTTCTCTCGGCTTCTTTCAACCCAAGCTCTACCAAATCTTGATATCTTTTTTTCAAATTTTCATACTTTTCGGAAAGATCATCAAGTCCGCGCCTTAGATTTGAATCACTAATTCTTTCCGCGTAAGGTGAAGCACTTAATCGAGGCCTTTTGAATGATGCATGATAGTTCCGGGAATCTGAGTCGTATGTATCCTGGGGCAGCGAATTGCCGGCTGAGTTCTTAACTGTTTGCTCGACAATTTCGTCAGAAGATTCATCTAAATTTGGCTGGACCACTTGAGTTTCCATTATGATCTTTTCTCGGGAGATTTCTGGAGATATCTCCTTATTAGATCGCCCTCTCTTTTTTTGGGACTCATTGGTGGCCACTTGCTGTATTTCTGGGGATTTATCATTAGGATTATGACTGATTGAAGGATTCTTTTTAGATAATTTGGTCTGGGCTGATTTCTGTTTTCCCATTTGTATAGAGGAAGAGACTTCGACCATAGGATCGTCAGAGAGAAAGTCATCGATATCTCCAAATTTGCTCCTGTTATTTTGAGTACTATTACCCATAGATACATCCTTCTTAGAATTACTACTACTTGCTTTAGTTAGCTTTGCGTTAACAGTTACACGATCACTTGTTCGAGTGGCCGTAGAACTAGGCTTCGCCGTCTTTGCTGGTGGTACTTTTGGCCTTGCACGCATTTTCCTTCCAACAGTTTTGCTCGCCTGAGATAAATCTGCTACAGGTTCTGCATCTAATTCGGCTTCGGAATCTGTTTCTACTATCTTCGAGATTGTTGTTGGCGCCTTTTTTGGCTTGGGCTTGGGTTTTGGCTTCGGCATCATATATAGCACGCTTTTTATATTCAGCTGTATACACGCGATTTATATTTTGAGGCAGTAGTTAAGACAAAGGGTAAATATTAGAAATTAGCATGTGTATTCAAGAGATGAAGAGCATTCAAGCTTTTTACGATTGAAGTTCCACTGGTTGTTTTAGTTCGCAATTTGTCGTAGTCGCGCCACACCGCGATATCCGCAGGATCGCATCCGCCCGCTACTTCATACCAAATGCGAAAGTTCCCTTCGAAATCCCCAAAACTCTTTCGCAATGGCTGAAACACGAAAATATGGGTTAATTCAAGACTTGTTACTTATCGTTGTTTCTGTAAGTCTCTAATGATATAATTAATTAGTAATATAGAATTACTATTAACTACCATGATCAACTAGAGTCTCTCTATGTATTACATTGCCAAAAGTGTAGTTTCTAGTATGCCACTGGGAGCTGATCCAGAGAAAGAACAACACGAACAGGCACGACTCAGAGCAGTTACCAATCTTCAAAGACTAGGGAGATTAAAGGATGACGAGTCGGGGGACGAGTCCGAGAGAGAAGATAGAGAGGGAAAACGACCGCCTCGGAAAGAACTATCACTTGATCAATATGAGAGCCAGATTGCAATGGAAGTGGTAGCTCCTGGAGACATACCTGTGGGTTTTGATGGTGAGTTTCCAGTGACAACATATTCTCAGGCGCTAACTTTTGATAGACATCGGAGGTCTTGACGATATCATTGAGGAGCTTAAAGAATCTGTCATATATCCCCTTACACTACCCCATCTATATTCGCATTCTTCATCGCTCCTTTCTGCTCCGTCTGGCGTTCTTCTCTATGGCCCCCCTGGATGTGGCAAAACTATGCTTGCAAAAGCCTTAGCTCATGAGAGCGGGGCGTGCTTCATAAACCTTCACATTTCAACTCTAACAGAGAAATGGTATGGAGACTCAAATAAACTTGTAAGAGCGGTGTTTTCTCTGGCTCGAAAACTACAGCCCACCATAGTGTTTATCGACGAGATTGATGCTGTCCTTGGTCAGAGACGAAGTGGAGAGCACGAGGCGAGCGGAATGGTCAAGGCCGAGTTAGTAGTAAAAGAAAGTAATTTGGGCAAATAATACTAACTATAGTAGATTTATGACATTGTGGGATGGGCTCACCTCAGCCAACCAGACTGGTCATCCTGCACGAATTACGATCCTAGGTGCAACAAATCGAATACAAGATATAGATGAGGCTATTCTAAGAAGAATGCCAAAAAAATTTCCAGTATCCTTGCCAGATAACTCACAGAGAAGGCGAATCTTAAAGTTAATCTTGAAAGAGACAAAAATAGACGAAAAAAATTTTGATATTGACTATTTGACCAAAGTTATGGTAGGGATGTCTGGCAGTGATATCAAAGAATCTTGCAGAGATGCAGCTATGGTCCCTGTTAGAGAATTTATCAAAGAAAAAAGGGAACAAGGTGCAAAGTTTTCTGGCGTGAGTGCTGAAGAAGTTCGTGGGATAAGAACAGAAGATTTTTTCGGGCGAAACGGAGGCATTCAAATTATCAAGGACAATCATGCCAACTTCTCCACTCAAGTTGTTGAAGAGTATGATTAATATATGAATCAACAATGCTAAAGTCATTCAAATTCGGTGATCAACGTGCTCTGGATGTCCCAATTTCACCGGCGCTGCAAAAAAAATGAGGTTATTCATAGCTATTATGAAAAAGTCTCATAAAGCGGCTCTATGTATTCTGTTCAATCTGATCACCTCTGACGGCCTTAGATCTGCCTATATTCCGGCTCCATTTGTGAAAATGCGGTTATCTCTTAGTGGTCAATGAGTCTATGTGACTGCAGCTTGTCCACTAAATGAAATTTGCACCTCTTATGTCATCCTTGTCTTTATATTGGTCAGCACAAGTGGCAAAGAAAATAAATGTAGTGGATTGGCACTTTGAGCTATCTAATTCCTTCAGACTACTACTTTGGAATAGTACGATCAGCAAAATGGGTCACTAGAAAAAAGCAATTGTTCTACTGCTCAAGTTATTCAATCTTGCCTCAGCTTTCATCCGGGTCACCTCGTCAGGCGTGCAAATCGAAGATGCCAGCATGACAATTGAAATTTTACGCTAACGCTGTCTTATCTCTTCCGGGCCTATTAGAGACAAGAAATCTGCTGCAATATCGAATCAATCAATTCTTCAGAAAAAAGATATTTTTGCACAAAAAAATACTAATCCTTAGGTATAGAGTATGTCGAACTTCATATAGAGAGGCCTACCATATAGGCTCAGAATACAGAGCATGAACTAAGGATTTCCGGACATCTGAGGGAATTTGACCTCTAGGAGGCTTGCCAAGCTTCAAAATCTGTTTCAAGAGACAAGATTTAAGAATGTCTCAGAATTAGTATGGGCATCCATCAGGTCAGTAGCCTATAAAGATCTCTAAAGAAGCTATCCGGCATGCTATAAAAATCTCATCAAAGATCTGTGCAGGGGATCTGAGTAATAGTATAGACTCTAGTTTCAGGCATGAATAACAACCACTTTATGGCTACTCAAACAAGCCTCGTCAATATATTCCCAGCTAATTTACAGGAAATTCCGACCAATTTGAATACTGTGAAAGGATAGCATCGTAACCTCTCACTACCGCATCATATAATTAGTCAAATACATGTATATTTCTAAGATGTCGAGATCCAAGTTTCTCGTCAACCCATAATAAACATAGTTCACTTTGTTAACGAACTCTCTTCATGTAGCGTGTGTACCTCATGTCCATGCGAATGGGTTCTCACCTCAATGATCCCATGTCGTGGTGAGGGGATGTCGTGGAATATAGGCGAATGTTCGACCACACGGGATACTTTGTAGAAAACATTCAAATCAAGAGGTTGGAGATTATATCTTGACTATACAGGTAGAATAGAAGCACTAAATTATTTTTCTTGTAACTTCACGAAAAATTAGTGGTTGTGTGACTTCCGTGGCCATCCATTATTAAAATGTGGTGAGCCCCATCTACCGGGTTAGTCTCTGGGATAGTGACGTGTTTGAAGCAATTAGTTGAAATATTATTCGAAGTCCATCTATTTTCAGATGCCATTTATTCCTTATCTGGGGAGTTAACTGAAAGTCTAGTTGATTTTGGGTTGCTGCCTTCAAAAATTCTCATTTGACGGATGGACTCGCCTGAAGCGCTGATTGTCTCGATAATTTGCACCAATTCTCGCAACTGGGGAGACTTGACATAGGTACGTCTTCTTTCCGAGCTATCAAGGATTACGGAGCTGGTAAATTCCCAAGGCAATGCCGTGTTCATCCATATATCAGAGATTCCTATGCTCTATAAATTGTACCGACTTTGAAGCTCGTGATACTGCGTGTAGATTTCGGAAAGTGAATCTGAATAGTTCCCATCGATTCTTGAGGCTTCGATGCTTCTACTGATGTAATTAGAAACTTGTGGGTTGCGCAACATAAATTTCGATGGCCATTTTTTCCAAGTGACTCATGATCAGGATTCTATCTGAACCTTTGAGCCGTCTTATCTCGGACGCGACCGTGAGAGCGCGGATATCCTTTGGAGACTGGTTTAGTTATCCATTTGGCATGATATTACTGAACAATATTTGCCATGATTCGAGACGATCTCTTTGTTTGGTCCCACCGCATAGACAATGCCTGAGCGTGGATCCAGGAATGTTGTACAAACCAGCAGCAGCTAAGATTGATAATTATTTTTAGATTCTAGATTCTGAAGAGCAGCTTTTAGTCTTGATTCACGATCAGATATTGTAATTAAATTGAGGTGGAATGATTACAGAATAAACATATGGTGTTGCCGTGGGCTTGGTGCGCGTAAGATAGGGATGCGCAATCCATAGGGTGTCTAGCTTACATAAAATCTTTCCACAAGATTTTGTCATGGAAATATTTCCAAAGCTTTCCAGTGCTTTCAGTAGGGCATTCTTTCATCCGTGGCTAATTTTACATACAAAATATCTCAGAGTGCACTCCGCGACATTTCAGTAATAAAATTATGACAGATGACACAACATTACGAATCCTGACACATCTCTACTATCTGCCTCCCGCAAGCATACAGTAGTTGGAAAACAGAAGAGGTCGCCTAGTTATCACGTGCTTCTAGGCGTAGAAGACGTGTCATAGGACGCGTAGTTAGATCTAGAGAGTAGAGGGAGGGTAATTCATCATTACAATTGCTATTCCTTAAGGTCTCTGCAGGATTTTTTCTAAAATTTAAAAACTCAAGGCTAAAATGATGGATTTGTCGGGCTGGATTGCAGAAAAAATAAAGATGAGCAAAAGTCCCGAACACTTTTGCTTATTGATGGGGGGATGATGTTTACAAAACATTGACTGCTTGTGCGTTAAATGCCTCAGTTCTGGCGAGGTCAGGCAAGAAGAGCTGTGGCGTTGGGCGTCAAATGGCCTACTTGACCTCCGCTAAAAACTCAAAGTCTTGTGAATATTACCAGGATATCAGCACTCAGCAGCATACAACTCTTTCTCCTAGCTGCTTAAATGCTCTTTCTGCAAGCCGCAGAAACGTAGCCTGGCAAAATCCATCTCTTTAGGTTTGAAAATTTACAGTTTTCAAACTATGATTGCGGGACATACTAGTACACATGCATCACGTAAGCATAACCGTAAAACCACATGGTTCCGTAATTGTTATTGTGTAGCCCATGTGAAAATAAACGAGAAATCTCTTAACCAGGCAGTCAAATCGCACTAGCACAGCACGATTTATAATCGAGCAGAAACTATTCTAAAATCGCGTGTCCGGATTAGATTTTGATCAAGTAACAGGTGCATGCAAATTTTGGCCTGGAAACCAGGCTGTACCTGTAAATAATCACATGCATTCATGACGTTGGATATCATAAATAAATAAAGTTTCCGAAACAAATAACGAGTTTGTCCAATCCTCCCTTCGTCACTGGAACTACGTCCAGAATATTGTATTTGTACTAATGTGAGTAATCCTATCAAAGTATTTTAGGTAATTCAGGTAATTAACCAGCAGTACACAACCAACTACTCCAGGTATATCATCTTTAGCATTCATCTTGTCTATTGCCCGGGACTCCTAACTCACAGACTGTTTCCTAGTATCAAAAATGCACCCAGCATTTGCCATACTAATGCAATGGAAAACGGATATGGTTTATGCTTGTGTGGCAAAAGAGCTATTCGCCAGGGAGTGATTACATCGCGCCAAGCAGCTTTCGATCGTGCAGGGAGTAGGAGAGTAGATCTTAGGGTATCAGGCGATGGTAGTATACAGTGCGACTGTAAATTTGCTCTCTCGATTTATCATTTAGGCGATGAATATATTATCGATATTTGCAGCCTGAACCACAACCATCCAACTTCTTTCTCGGCATATAGCCACCCATCAAATACACGCATTTCCGAGAACGAGAAGATAAAAGTTATTGATAAATCAGAGCTTGATAGTCCGTCAAGGATCATTTTATCAGAGCTACGCAACACAGGAGATAAATATATGAAGGTATAAGATAATAAATTGACTGGACATTCTAGGTCCTAAAGATAACAAGCTATCGTACTTAACTGACGATAATAAGATAACAAGACTAGACCCTCAGGTCAACACGCGATGTCCCCAACTACGAGATACCCGATCTCAATGTATACTTCCTCCACGAGCGTCTGTCAGGCTCCAGACTTCTGCTAACCCCTTCCAGTTTCGTAGCATGTCTCTGATCGGTTCTGTGTAGCATGCTCTACACTATCATTTGTCTATCGGTACCTGCCCGAGTCTCATACCTGATACTTGTCTTGCTTTATATTGAATAGCGCTCTCGAGTCACTGACCCTAGTGATACGCGACTCAAACGCGCGCGTCGCGTTTGACGCTTTAAGTACAGGTAGTTCCACCGTGTCATGGGGCTGAGGCCCCGGAAGTGTAATCCAGCTATATGCCGGATCTGCACTCTAGTAGTCTCGAGTAATCTCGAGTAATCTCGCTTAAATATGGAACCCAGTCGAAGCGTCCACGGGAGCTTTGACGACCCCACGAGAGGTCCGTAGATATTTCTAGAACAATCTTTGAGATCGGACATGAGGGAACGGCGGGAGATAAATAGCGTCACTTGTAGTTAATTGTAAGGTCCATAGGAATATAGATTTCTCTAGGCAGCTTACTTGTGCACTCACGATATAGTTGACCCTCTCACACACCGCAGTTTACAACTGCATTGCAAAGCATCGAAAATCTCTATTAAGAGACCAGTCACCAATATCTGCATTATTGAGAACACTCGAAGGAGAGGACATTATGGACTCTGGTAATGAAGATAAAAAGTGCTGATATGATTATTTGATAGTGTTAAAATTGTGTAATTAGATTGTCTGGATTGGTCATAGCTCTGTTGGTCACAGCTACGCTAGCAGGGTTTATATTACTATAAACTGGAAGAGTTTTCCGCATCGGGAACCTTACATGGCACTGGTCTGTAAAGCATTATTTTATGTGTAGCTGTAAATCCTCAGAATCCAATTGTGCAGTTCTAAATCTACTTCCACGCCATATTATAAGTCATACTTTTAATAGATAGATATATATGGTTTTTCAACACATCCCTTCTTTCAACATACTACTTCGTTGATTCTATTACGCCAGTTTCCTGATGCAACTATCATGGATTGTACTCATTGTACAAATCGTTTTGGCATGCCACTACTTCATATTGTTGGAAAAAGTTGGAATCCTACCAGAGGCTAACCATGGCGGATTCTCATCGATATCGACATAAGCACTTTATACTGCCCAACACGTCTGAAAATTGACGGGATATTAATGCCAATTTAGGGGAAACCGAAATTGACCTAGATGGTATATTAGAGTGTTGGGATGGCACCGCTCATACACTTAGTGGACTCCATGGTAGGAATCCTAGAGTTAATGCAATCAGAGATTCAGTCATAAGAATATCTAAGAAAATGAGGTCGGCAGCAAACCTCACCCCGACAAATTCGGTCGTAAACGGCCTCATTAACTCAATCCAACGTAAACCATCGCACTACGAGCAAGCGGCTTCCATTATTACAGTAGATATAGATTTTGCATCGCCAATTTGATCTACGAGCGCAGGTAACGCATTTTCATCGGATACGGAAGCGCATCGCCTTTGTAGCGGATGTCGTCAACCAGGACATGTATACCGTATGTATGGTAATCGAACAGTAACAATTAGACGTTGTAAGATGTAATGTTGTAGTGTAAAATGATATAAGTCTAATATTCATGTAAGAAAGTATAGGTAGATAGAATTCGTTCCCTAGTTAATTTTCGTATCAACTTCACATTAGTAAATGTTATCATGAATAGGGCCGTGAACAGCCCATGCTCCTGTTACTTCATCAGAATTTGATTCGGACACGCAATTTTATATTAGCTGCAGCTCGAAGATAAAATCGTGCTATGCTAGCGCGGCGCGCTTTGACTACCTAGTTAGGAAGTTCCTCGTTTATTTCGACATGGGCTGCACAATAACAATTACAGGGGGTCAAGGGTAAGTGAAGTCGTCTGTCTCTCCCCACTTTGTTTCGCACTAAGCCTAAAAAATCGAATTCATACGTCATATTAAAGCTTGCAATTCAGATTTGCTGTTGATACAGATTTGTAAGCCTAATATGAAATAAGACCCCCGTTCGCATTCAACACTTCCCCACATCTTCTAGCCATACTCCCAATCAGTTGTATGAGCTTTTCCTCTGTTGTGCTATGGTGCCATGCCTCTAGCACAATGGGTCGAATCTCCGCCCTGTTCCGCTGATCGTCCGCTCAAACTCCGGGTGTCGTTCTTGTATGTAGTATTTCATCATACTCCATACATTCTCGATCGGATTCAAGTCAGGAGAGTTAGCAGGCCAGGGCATAGATTCAACCCCTTTGGCATCGAGAAACTCCCGAGCCGGACGTCCTTTATGAACAGAAGCGTTGTCGTGCATAAAGATATAGTCGTGGCCCGTCTCTTCTCTCTTTTCTCTGATCCAATTACTTATCCTTGGGAGGATATATTCACTATATCCTCCAGAGGTCATACTTCCCCACTCCCGCTCCCAAAAGACATATGGACCTCGTTCGATTCCCGCGAAGCCTCCCCAGAACTTCCAAGAGCTGTTCTTCTTGTAACGATCAATAACACAAGTGTCATCAAAGTCTTGGCCCCTCTTATGACGATATTAGTGTCCGAGATATTTTTTGAAAATAAAAAAGATTAGACTAATCTTTCTGGTGACATATCCAGACATTATTCGGCCATCGTTTATCCATGTCTCGTCACACCAAAGAGCTCGTGACCACTCTTGACGCCAATTCAGATGCTGTTCTCTCCACCATATTCGGATCGCACGATGATTTTCTGAAAGCGGGGGGGAGCTACGTGGAAGTCGCCGCTCGGAACCTAATTTTCTATATTATTATTATTTGTTAGAAAATAGACCAGTTGGGCTTAGTAATCTAGTCACGTTGGTGCTTATCACGTGATGTAAATTATGTAATTAGTCTCACCTTCATAGTTGACCCTGAATGGATGCGCTCTACAACACCATGACTGAGGAAGTCATTATTTCTCAATAGGTTATGAGACCCGGAACTGCGCTTGCGCTTTTTCTGTTGTATCGACCGGAGTTTGATTATCTTCGTCATGGGCAAGTAGACTGGTATATGTTTTTCTTGCGCCAAATTCATCCACCAGGAGGTCGTCGCCTTCTCTATCCCAAGACACCTGGAGGCTGTCGCCTTCGTTAGGTACGAACGGAGCTAGAGACCGGGGGAAGTGCGTCACCCTCGTGAGGATGGAAGGATCCAAAAAAATGCACCGGTGGCCGTCGCCGTCGTTAGAAGCACGTACGAGCCTTTAAGACTTAGAGGCCGTCGCCTTCGTTAGGTACGAACGGAGCCAGAGACCGGGGGAACTGCGTCACCCTCGTGAGGATTTGGAGAATCTAAAGCGCACCGCTAGACAGCCCGATGAAGGTCTCGAACGAACGGAGCCCTTGAGTCAAACGTACGGACTCAAAAAAATAAAAAAAAATAAAATAAAAAAACACCTCACTTTTCGAAGACCGCGATACTCATATCAGCAGTTACTGTTCGACAACTGCTTCACATTTCAATTTAGCAATTACCTTCCGAAAATTGTCCCATATTCAAATGCTGCAGTTCCGATTTGACAACTGCCATCAACTTCAATCTGGTACCTACTTCCTCGACAGATACCAAACAACTCAATTCGATAGCTTCTCGACGATAGCTGTTACTGTCTACAACTCGGCAATAAATATACAAATCTCGCCACACACCTCAACTTAGCAACTCCATTCTGAAAGTTGCCACTTCGTACAAATTAGTAGATACTTTCCGACATCTGCTACAATTTACTGACAACCAGGCATTTACTCTCCGACAAATGCCACATATTTTATTTCGACAATCCTACCACAGTTGTCACAATTCAAATTGGCAGTAACTCGACGACTACTGCTATAAAATTTCACAAGATCTTTCCTCACCCCCACCCATCTCTTTTTTAGTACTTTGCACGAATCTAATTTTGCCCGCCAACGCGATTTCTCTACGATAGCCGCTCGTCGTCAATGCGAAAATCCTCTTCACATCTATCTTCGTTGAAAATCCCGTCGCCGTGGGGCAGAGTAAGAGAGAAAGACGAAGGAGGCTCCGTGGGCTTAATGGAAGAGCTACTGGAGCATTGCTAGCGGAGCCTAGTAATGAGAAAAGGGCACTAGCACTTGGAACACTGGAGTGGGAGAACCTTGG
>JAKRRZ010000535.1:0-19322 GCA_022627015.2 Podosphaera aphanis | reverse complement strand
TATTCCAGAACCTTCTAGAAAACCCGCGCCTGAACGAGGATAGGTCTGAGGAATAAGCGAGGTTAAGCGAAGGGCTGTATTTGGCTTAGGGCCAAATTATTCCTAAATGGCTGTAGCCCTATGACACCGTCTCCTTAAACCATTCTTCAATTTTAGACCGTGGATCGTCTGAGAGTACTCGTTGTGTCGGTCGTCGTTTTTCTAGGTACCTCGGCACTTTCGCTTCATATCCTGTTGGAGTCTTCTGTTTCAAGTTATGCCATGTATTCCCAGCCATGCGAAATGAATGGCTTGCGTTGTGATCTGCGTTAATTTTTTCAGATGACTCCCTAGCACGCGTTCTTTCCGACAAGTTTTCTGATTTTTCCATGACTTCGTCTTAATTTATTCTCATTGTTGGACCATCCAGCAATCTGGAGTACATGTAGTCCGGCTTTACTGGCGTATAGTTTGTAATAAAAACTTCTGTCTGTCATCCCTATTCGAGCGGCATTGCTTTCTATCATGATTATTGGCATGTACCTTGTAGACTGTGAGGAATTTTCCAAGGTAATTTTGAAGCTCTGTTATGATTTTTCCCTTTTTGAGACTTGCCTAGGTCATGCTAGTTTTCCGAAAGTTCAGAATTCATTGAGTCTCCAAATCCTTCATCATTACAGGAGTCCTCGGGGTCGGAGTTCAAATCGTCCGAGTTATCACTCAAATCATGTTCACAGTCAGCATTTTCTCTTCCGAAGCGGATGTCTCCATAGGGCATAAAACTAGTCTATGCTGCTCAGTCTGAACAAACTTCAGTCCCTTTGTTTTCATTATCGTATGCCCGCAGTTTGCATCTCCTATTTCAATTATGGAGTCTCTAATTTGTATCTTGGCGTCCACTGCAAGTAGCCAGGGGAAGCCGAGCCGAAGATGAATGTCCTAATATTATCATGAAACGGCCGGACGAATGCTTCTACCTTTCGCCAGATTCCTAGCACACCAATTTCGAGCTCTGCATAATGTGTTGGTAGAGCAGATGTGCCATCAGCTACGTTCATCGTCATTCTGTCAACGCCTCTACTTTTCAGACTCTTCATTTGTAAATTGAGTGCTTTTAATAGCCTAACTGCCACCATGATCACAGCTGATCCTTGTGTTGTGATCTAACGCTGTTCAAATCTGCGGACTTCGTGGTGAGCAGTTATACTACCTCACGTGATAGAACATGGGAGTGAGGTAATCTAGGGGTCAACCCACTAGTTAGCCTGTGCTCTAGACTGCTGGCGCTCCTTCAGCTGGCAAAAGTACATTCGTGGAACGGCACCACCTCAGTCGATCGGTTTTTTTGCGTTTTTCCCGGTCGGAGAGTCACATCTGGGCTGGCTGTCGGGGAGGGCAGCTGGTAAATTGAGAAACCACGGGATCAGTGACCCGGGACAGATGGTCGAAAGATGGAATTGGCTCGGGGGAATCTTATGGGGTGTGGGTGGGGAAGGAACATCTACTTGGTTGGAATCTTTCGGGAGACTGACGCGTCGGGTAGCCCTAGATAGGCTGAGCTAACCCGTACTTGATCCTTAGGGTTGTATGCTGTGCGCCGGCACGACGTAATAAGTAAGCAAAAAAAACCCCCACTAGTTAGATCCAAGCGATTGCTGGCACACATAGAACTGTAACACGTTCTTTGTAGATAGTGGTGTCAACATATATACCACCCTAAAATTGTAATGTCGTAATCGCATCCATGGCAAGCCACCATTGCAATTCAGGACGTACTCTCAAACTGTGATCGACTACACCACCAGGTCTAGCACAAATCGTAATACCTTGGTCCGCCTGTGCAGCATTCATTGGACGCTTCACAGTCACCCTCTCTCCATTCCACGATTTCTTTAGCTAAGCCGGTACTCGGAATGCCTTCCTTACCAATGTCACCCGGGGTCTTTTCTGCTCTAAACTGTTTCCTCATTGCCTGGTTGTGTCGGTCTGGCCGCTGTGCTTTAGCAGAGAAAGTTGATTTGACTTTATAATTGTTTATTTTTTCGTTGCGTTCATTCACCCTTGTTGAAAGTGACCCGAATGCCTTCCAAAGATCTGGTGACATCTGGAAAAGGCTCATCAAGGATACTCGACCATGACTTCTTCTGCTATCTTTTTATAATCGAATGGAATTTTTCGTTCAAGTGCGTCTTTTCCTTGGTCGCGATTCCTGAACCGATTCAGAGTAAGTCTTGTAAAGAACACTTCGCGATTGTCTGTATGCAGTGAACAAGATTTACACCAATTCAAATCATTTGAAAATAATTATCTACTTCCTGCTAGATTACTTGGATCAGTGTGCAGACTAGCAAATGGAGTTGAAGCATTTTCAGAACTGAGCACCATCTACATTCGACTTGACTTGTAAACTTGTGGTTTAAGTATTGTAAGACATTTCATGCAAAGGCATTGGTATTGATTCAAAGTCTCACAATATTTACGAGGGTTCAAAGATTGAATGTTGGGCATAATTAATAGCATAATAATTAGTACAACTCAATCCTTATTCATAAAGGACTCTGAACATAAATTGTGTTGGAAGAGAAAGAGCCGTGTCTGTCACAAGGGCCAAAATACGTCATAAATTAATATCATCTGTGCTTAAAGTCACTGGCAGCTGGCCAAGCATATGTCTCCCCCTACAGTTTAAGTAAAAGTGTGCGCTAGTACAAGTGTGGCTAAGTAAACTTGGTCAGCATTTAATTATATAGGGTCTGATTGGAGCAGAGGCAATTGGAGACGTTCTGAGCTGTTGTTCGGAGTCGGAGACGACATGGATGAGAAATCATGTGAAGTCGAATCATTGGAAAAGAAAAATAAGTAAGAGATCAACGTTAGATTTACCAATAATTGATGTCATTTAAGGTTTTATCTCCACTTTTTAGGATTTTATTACTAGTTGTGTCTGTTGTTTTGTCAAATAGCGGCCGTTATCGAAATTGCTAATCAGGTTAGTTTTTGAGCAATCACTTGTTACTTAATTATGACAGAAGTTACGATCGGATGGTGTAGTGGTATACCATCCAGGCCTGTCTTCCAAGTAAGGTTTGAGTAGCCTAAACATCTACTCTACTCGAGACAGAAGATCGCTCGTTCGACTCCAGCGGACCATACCTTACTGGGGGAAGCTACGATGATGATGGTGGTATGTCTGGATAACTCAAGGTTTTTTGAGAGGTTTCCCTTGAGTGAGTTTCACGGATGGTATAGTTCGGTGGGGGTGAAGAAAAAGCCGCCTGCCACAACCGTAGTGATTCTTGCAAATGATATCCGAGACATGATGTTCATCACGACTATATCATCATTGTATCTGACCGAAGTCAACACCTGCGTGGGCCACAAGGCGCCAGATCGGGTATAAGAAATCAATACTCTATGACAGAAGTTAAAGCCGAATTAGGCGTGACTCTCGGAAAACTATTCTATCCTCAGTCCCAGTTAGGCAAAAACTGGATTTACAGTTTCCTAAAGCGCTATCCTGAACTTCGCACTTGCTACGCTCGGTCTGTAACGATTGAAAGAAATAGAGCCTCTAACAACTTGAAAACCCCTGACGGTTCATCATTCGCCCTTCTGGCTCTATTTGCTTGTAAAAAGATCGACAAGCAACATGAGGAGGCAGAAATTTACGAGAATAATGCCTACAAATCCAGGTTGTCATATGATGCCACCAAAGCTTATCTACATGTAGAATCAGTCATTAGAAGAGGCTACAACGGAAAACAACACTAACGATGGTCAAATTAAACCCGGGCCAAATGACACAGTGTTTGAGGATCCCACTGAGAATAAGCTAATTTAAGCCAGTATTTCGATGGTCCAGTGATACTCAATAATCTAAATTCTGGAGCTTTTGTTCCCCCCACGAACATATTGTTAGAATATACCGATTTGGATATGAATTCGTTAGGTTAAATGGCTGAAAATTAAACGTTTTACGACTCCGAGTAGATAACTAAACGGGTTTGCATCCTCGGATGCGACTTTTAGCCTGTTTCTTCAAAAATAGATCCCTAAGGAAGTTTATTCTTAAGGAAGTTTGGGCAGATTCCTAATTCCCTTTTTATTTGAGAGTAAAAATTCGTTGATCGATTACTATGTGTGGTAAATAGTCAGGTTTTGGTTTTGCGTCCTCGGGTGAACGAACCACGGTAGGTGGAGATTGTTCCAACTTACCACATCAGAGATTCGTGAAGCTGAGAAAGGGAGCGGATATTTGCACTGTCATCGGTATTTGGAGCTACGCTATACTCAATTTGGACGTAAGTTGTGATAACATTATTTTTCGCCAACAAGGCTATCTTTCATGATTTGTAACGTCTTTCCGTTCGCTACAAGGGGACCCAAGTATGGCGAAAATATTTGTCACAGATTATTTCATCCAGTAAACAACAACTATCATACATATCTCACCATCGTACAGGATTATCTTTTTTGAATCGCGTATCAAAGAGCTTTCCAGCGATCCAAAAATATTCCTTTCATATTAAAGATCGGTGTGGTGGTTAGCGATTGCGTTGTTAAACTGACTTCGACGTCAACGTCCAACATTCAGCACTGACCCTCCATAGAGCCTATTTCTTATTTCACCATGGAAACAAATATCAAAAATGAATGAATGAAGATGATAAAAGGTTATTGCAATAAGGATCAACAAACCAAATCTTTTGGATATCATATTTCACTCGGCAAACTGAAGGATTAAGTCATCAAAGAAGTCGACGTAACAATAGAGTAGCTCCAGCCTCATTTAGAAGAGAAATCAATACAAGACTGCGCTTTCCGGGATCACCTCAAGCTCCTAAATACAATTAGCTCTGAGAATGTATCAAATCCTTTATGGATGCAGGGGGGTCTACGATAGAAGAATGATGGCTTCTCAATCTGGAGTCCGCTAAAGATATGCAGGTCTATCCAAAGACTAAAAGGTTCCTTCAAAATTCTCCATGGAAAATCTCTTTCTATCAAGCGCTTGGCCAGGCACAGTGGCAGGCACATTGAGCATAAATTTCATGGCAAGATTTAAATGGAATGTGAGAGGTAAAAGGATTAAACTTAGCAAAACTTATACTGAGTACAAGGTCAGTCTCCACACAAACTGCTTATAGCCCATGCTGACCGAAAAGAAGAGTATCTCACAGACTCATACTATATCGATTATATTGCTCCAAACGATGCTACATGTACACGTACATGTGCCAAAGACACCTTGACTATTCCAAAATTTATTCATACATTTGTAGTCTTCTTCGAGAAGCAATCCCTGACGGCTTCCATAGCCCGTCATGCTACGCAGAGGGAGCGGTTTTACGTCTAAGGCATATGGAAGGCGTTACGTTCTCGGATTCGCGCAAAAGTGGTAGTTAACTAGCATATGTCTTAAAATATAGGAGTATAAATTGTCTTTGTACCATCGCTTGTTATTCAAGTGAACTTCTTTCTGGTTGGCCAAAGATTCGCGCATTTTTGGTCCCAGTTCTGTCTACGAGGTCTCTATCCACTTTCATGCTAAAAATAACACAAATTCAAGCTGTATGAGACTTACACAAATCTTTAATGTTACTGGAGGTCAAACTTCATGATAGAATTGACCTTACAGAGGCTAGATGTTGGCAGCAAAGTCAGTTGAACAACGCAATCGCTAACCACCACACCGATCTTTAATATGAAAGGAATATTTTTGGATCGCTGGAAAGCTCTTTGATACGCGATTCAAAAAAGATAATCCTGTATGATGGTGAGATATGTATGATAGTTGTGGTTTACTGGATGAAATAATCTGTGACAAATATTTTGGCCATACTTGGGTCCCCTTGTAGCGAACGGAAAGACGTTACAAATCATGAAAGATAGCCTTGTTGGCGAAAAATAATGTTATCACAACTTACGTCCAAATTGAGTATAGCGTAGCTCCAAATACCGATGACAGTGCAGATATCCGCTCCCTAGAACAACCTTCTTTGCCGATTTTTGATAAATTTCCTCCACAAATATACAAGTATAGGAAGGTTTGCAACAAATACTTGTAAAATAGAATACAGTTTTAGAGATTAAAGGTGGTTCTAAAGCTGATTTAAGTTATTAATCTAAGTATAGATCTCTTCTCCCTCCTGCGCCAGACCAAATCGTGATACCATGCCCGAAAAACCTTAATCCCTGAGCCTGTGTAATAAGCTATCTTAGAGGCAGTTTTACATCTTCAACCCCACATGCAATGACATCTTTTAAACACCACCTAGGAGGGGTGATAATTTCTCTACAGGTATTAACCTTTGATTCAAGCTTTTTGACATCTGTTACATCAGTTATAGGGTTTTTTGCCCCACCAGCAATGCCTGTGCTAAATTTTAGCTGTAAAACATTGCCAATCTCATCACATGCAGCCAAGAGGCGATCCATGTCGTCCTTATTGTGAGCGGCAGAGACACAAAAGCGAGCGCGGCAGGATATTAGTGGAGTTGCTGGGTAACCCACAACAACAACAGATATTTTTCGACGTAACATTTCGTGAGAAAATGCAGGCATTTTGGCTGGGTTGTAGATGATGATAGGTATGATCGGTGAGTCATCGTGACCATAGACAATAAAACCAAGGCGTTTAAGTCCAAGGCGGAGGTAACGAGAATTAAATGCGATTCGTTGAAGCCGTTCTTCACCTTGTCCAGGTACGATATCTCCAGCGATAATTTTAAGGGCGCTGAGTATTTGCATTAGGACTGCAGGAGCTGGAGACTCTCCATAGACATTGGCGGCGTTTGTTGAACGCAGTTTGTCAATTATATGCTTCTCTGCGGCAACGTAACCACCATTTGCACCAAAAGACTTTGTGAGCGTTCCCATTAATATGTCAACCCTTGCAGGATCTACACCAAAGTAGTCGCAGACACCACGGCCCTTAGGTCCAAGCGCGCCTATCGAATGAGCCTCATCAACAAAGAGATAAAACTTATATTGATCCTTGAGATCAAGGATTCCTGGGAGGTTGCACATTGTTCCTTCCATTGAATACAGGCCTTCTACAACGACTAGAATTTTTTTCCACGGTCTGTGAGTTCGTGGCTGTCCCTGTGAGATTGCTTCCCGTAATTTTCTTTCCAGATCCTTCATGTCATTGTGTTTAAAAGAAGCAATCATAGCGCCTGAGAGACGCGCACCAATTCTGATAGATGCATGGTTTAGTTCATCCGAAATGATAAGAGAACCTTTACTGACTAAAGCTGGAAATGAAGTGGCGTTTGTCGAGAATCCCATTGAAAAGACCATCGCAGATGGTTTTCCTACAAATTTAGCAATTCGGTCTTCAACTTCCAACGCAAGCTCAGTTGTTCCGACGTCCGCTCGAGGACTGACAGCACTAACTCCATATTTCCTTATTGATTCCTCAACAGCATCAGCACAAGGTCCGTCTGATTGAGCAAATCCGAGGTAGTTATAAGAACTCATATTTAGGGTTTGGGTATACGTTCCGGTAAATCTGTAATGCTTATTAAAATCTTTAGTTTCACGGTCCATTAAGGTAATGTATCTTCCTGGGACGCCAGTGGTCGGCCTAGCGAAGCAATCATCTATTCTTAATTTCAATCTTCGTATGTAAAAGTTATCAAAGTCGCTATTGAGGGCAGCGTAGCCGTTAGCAGCTTTTAGATGTTTATAATTCTCCGGCCTAAACCGTTTGCCAAAGAAGTCTCTAACGTGGCCGAAAATGATAAGAACAAGGTAGCTTATATACGTAGTTAGGAGGTAATAATAGGGTGGATCATCTTCAACAGGCTCCACAATATCACCGCCGAGATGTTGGCTCACATATCTGTGTCTCTTGTTTCCGAGAGGACCGAACTGGGTCTCCATCTTGGCCTGGTGTTTATATTCGACTGCAGAATATGGTACGGAATGAATTGTCGGAATTTCATCGGAGTTTGACTCGCTAGCTTTGGCAGTTGACAAGGAGATAGTCGGGAGAGAGAGAGACGGCGCTGTTATAGACGGTGATGGATTATTAAGTAGATGCTGCTGTTGCGCCACTACAGCTTGTAAGAGTGCAGCTTGTGCTGATTGTAACTCTTTATTCTTTGGGGACGAAGAGAAGAATTGTGTTAACCTATTGGGTTTAGAAGCCGAGGGTCTTCGATTAACAGACCGATCTCCGGATGGCATTGTGATGCCAGAAATTGTAGGGCCGGCAAACGTGCCACGGGATAGTCGTTGAGGCATATTTTGAATATACTCTTTAATTTTGAAAGTTTTGCTGTCTTAACGGAGTTCAGGCGACTTGAGCCTATCAAACGAATGTGGTATCAGTGAATGTAAGAAGGTTACGGTGTTTTGAAAACACGAGAATAATAAAACTTTGAGGGTAAACTATCGTCCACCACATGTCAGCTTACCGAAAACTGATACAAAATAAGCCTGGCGGTTGAAAAGTTTATCATGTTATTCTGAATAACGTTGCAACTATTCGAATTTTGGTATGATGTAAATGAGAAGTAATTGCTTACCGTTATGTGAATAATGAAGTCACGAATCTGTAGGAAAAGACCGTGCGTATCTGGTCGGATTTTTAGGGACCTGAATCTGAGACAGCGAATATATGTACAAGGAACCATAGGTCTTCAGGAGGAGATGCGGGCGGTTATTCAAAGGTAGTTCGACTTTACTATGCAAGGTCGAATAAACCGGATGCGCGGATCCTCCGAAGAAGATTAATATAAGTTATTGAACTGGACGAACCTGGACGTGGTAACGGTTATAAAGAGCGACACTAAGTAATTACATGCCATGATTAGTAAAAGCAATCGGCAATTAGACCCCTGCTATATGTCCTCCTGATAAGAGGATCGGCATAAATATGGGACGATTCGATACTGTTAATTCCTATATGGTGCCATCGGGCTACATGGGCGAATGGATTGATCTCCAGTCACAATTATCAGTGATGAATATCGTCTGAACATCTTACAAAGCGATACATGTACCCGATTACAAGCAGCTTCCTAACCCGCCATCAATTTGAACCATTCCAGTACCATTAATACTTGAGCTACAGATTGTATCATAAGTGTATAGAAGATGGAGATATATTGAGAGGCGAGACGTCAAGATACTTATCAGTAAGAGGTGCAGCGTAGTATTGAAATGAGTAAGACTTCGGGGATCTTCTGAGATATTCAGCAACTAGAATGACTGTAGAGTTCTGAAGGCGAAGGTAGCTCAGTATATACAGGAATCATAACCCATATGGGACGTTAATTAGCAATAACCATGACAGACGCAATGTGTTCCAATACAGCATTAGCATCATGGCATGAGTAAGTCACAAAACTTGGGTTTTTCTTCAAGAGTACTTCAGAGTAAGACCTTCAATCATGTAACATGTCAGTATGTGCCGTCCATTAATCAAAAATGGGTAATTGTGAAAACCTAGCGGTCATGTGACAATGTACCAGGTTAGGAAAAGCGCATCACAAGGATGCTGTACTGTCGATTTACAACAAGTAAATCTCAAACGATTATTCCAGTACATATATTTGAGTTTGAAAGGTGCTTGCTCTTCTTGATAGCCCTCAATAGTTCTGACTTGTCATCTTTCTATCAATAAGCTGAACACCTTACATTGATGCAAGAAGAAATTGCCAAGCCTAATCATGAGCAGTGTATCGAACAGTCACAAGTATAGCCATTGATTAAAACGTAAACCCTTCTTCACTTGGACGATTTTGAAACCAGATATCGACCATAATGAGAGTCAAAGAAGTCGCACATGTAGCTTGGAGAGAATAGTGAAAAACTTATAGCTAAGTTGGTGTGACAAAAAAGGTTTCTAAGTATATATACATTCGGTACCTTGGTACATGAAAAGGTAATGATGACATATATTTCTTCTACAGCCGAAAACTGCTCTAAATTTGGTATGTAATACTAACATAGCCAGATGGTCAGAGACTTGTTTACAAATCTGACTTGGGGGAAATCTACCCGGAAATTTGATTTTAATTTAAAGGTAATGACAGCATAGTAGAGCCAGTGATATTTAAGCTGAAGCTGAATTCTATGCGTTCAACGTGATTATGTGAGCCCAGTCGACTGAGCATATGAAGCTGGCTCAGGACCAACGCTTATGAATGAAAATCGAAAGCATATTTTCGATCCTAAAGATCCACAAAAAAGCCGTTCAAATAGGTGATGATGATGATCCTATTTTTCGTCTAGGCTCTAGACATATGCCAGAGGCTCATGACCATCTATCCCTTATAGGACATAAGACGCCAGAGCCTAGGCCCCGGAATTTAGGACTTTACAGTCTAATATTACATCGCTGTACCGTGTTATCTGAAGCTACAGACAGAAATAGACGTGAGCTACATATATAGCTAATGGTCTGATGAGTCTTCCCCTTTCTCACGACTGGTGAGCGGCTAGTCCCTCTTTCCCGCTCCTTCTTTCCGTCCAGGAGCCTCCGATCGTAGTAGATAGAAAAGAAGAAAAAAAAAAAATAACAAACGTAAAGTACCCCTCAACGAGAACATATATCCTTGAAGAAACGAGATTGGTCTAGCCATTGATTTAGTGACGTTGCTCCTTTTGGTGTGCCAAGTAGGTTTGGTATAAGCTGGTTAATGGGCCTTTCAGAGCGGCCACTGCGTCTGCGAAAAATTCTGCAGAAAAGAAAGTGTGTGGGCGTTTTGCGCTGTCCGCATGAGCATTCTAAAGTAGCCTCGATGTGTTTGAAACGGGCATGGTAGGTAGCATAGTCGCCGTGACCAGTTCTTGCGGCAATGACTCGGCCTAAATGTCTGCGGCTAAGAAGGAGCTCTTTCGGAAAGGAAGGAGCATCATTTATTTCTATTTTTTAGTATGAAGGCGGGGAATGATTGGGCCACCAATCATCTCTCTTCTGTCTTTTTAATGTCGATTGCCATTTTTCTAGAGTAGCAAATTCTTGATTCTTGGGACTAAGTAGTAAAGCGCCTTTCTTAGCCTCTAAATCAGCTAACTCGTTCCCTTCTATACCAGCGTGGCTTGGGACCCAGCGTATGGTTATATCACCCGCGAGAGTATGAGGAAGACGTGTCCGAGCCTTCCAAGCTTTAGCCACTTCTATGGCCTCTAAGAAAATTGTTTGAGCAGACATCATCGGGGTTCTAGTGAGTAGTTTTCTGGCTACTTCTTCGTTGTCTATAAATACCCATATATCATTTGAAAAACGAGCTGAGGGGAGTGCAGCAAATGCTTCTGCATAAGAACACTCTTTGTGCTAACCAAGCGGGAAAGAACTTGAGCATACTTTTATTCCAAATTGGTAAATAACGAAACCACGACCGGTCCGACCATCTGAGAGTTTGGAGCCGTCTGAAAATACCAGAATATCGCTGCTAGGGAGCGTTCTCAGGAAAATACGAAATGCATTAGCTATCATATGCTTTGGTGCAGATGGGTCACAAACACGAATGTGAGAATGTTGCCTGGACTCTATGTTCTCCCAGGGTGGATTGACTAACGAGTCAACTTGTTCTGATGCTGGAATGTCTCTGCATGAGCGCGCGAAACGAGATAAAGCAATGGATGCTAGAGATCTTTGTGCGCGAGTCCGTAGGGGGTGTAGGGGGTCACCATGCAAATAGGGATTTTGATTTCATATACCCGATCTGGCGGGCTGGCAAAGTCGAACTCTTCACCTTCACGTGGTGCCGGCTGTAAACGCTCAGTATGTTCGCATATCTGGGATAACCAAGAAGAGTCGCAATCTTTCCCTTCAGGATCCCCATTCATCCACGCGAGTCTCGGTCGGCTTCGTTTCCTCATCACCATCCCCAGCACCTTTACAACGAAGAACTCCCCCGACTGTCTCAGAGAGGTAGGGCGAAGGGCTCTACTGATCAAAATCATCTAAGTGATGGCAACATCACTTATAATAGGCTGTTGGCACAAGTGGTGAGGTGCTGGTTGGGCTTTCTAGGAGCGGTAGGTTTGACTCCTACATGGCTTATTTTAGATGACTGCGGCTGCTCGTCGAAAATGAGTACGGGAGGAATGGCTGAGGTTTTCCTACTGAGGTTTCCCTTTAGGTTTTCCCTCGGCCCGTGGCCCTCGGGTCTTGGTGAATACGTTCCTACCCATTCGACCCGATGTAACTAGCTGGCTCAAATGTAGGTATTGGGAAAAGTCGGGCACCGTATGGGCACTGCTGTAGCTTGGAGGATCATGTATTCTAGATATCCTTCACACGTCCTATATCCCTACGGGATGGTGGCCTGGCCCACAACAGACGATAAATAATACACACACACACATACCCGATCTGGCGCCTTTTAGCCTACGCAGGTGTCGACTTCAGTCAGATACAATGATGATATAGTCGTGATGAACATCATGCCTCGGATATCATTTGCAAGAATCACTACCGTTGTGGCAGGCGGCTTTTTCTTCACCCCTACCGAACTATACCATCCATGAAACTCACTCAAGGGAAACCTCTCAAAAAACCTTGAGTTATCCAGACATACCACCATCATCATCGTAGCTTCCCCCAGTAAGGTATGGTCCGCTGGAGTCGAACCAGCGATCTTCTGTCTCGAGTGGGGTAGATAGATGTTCAGGCTACCCAAACCCTACTTGGAGGACCGGCCTGGATGGTATACTACTACACCGTGTGACCACAAACGGGGATCTGATGGCGAAGGTTTTTGGCTGGATGAAGAACAGTTCAATTTTATAATCAATAGCCGGTTCCCCTCCTGCGCTATCGCTTGTAGGCGCGGAAAGCACTTGTTACGTTTCATAAATCGTGCATAACATATTCATAACCCATACATAAACTAATCCTCAAGTTTTCCTCCAAGACTTCATAAAATCTTCAAACGCTGAGTCAACAAGGTCTCAGCATGTTCAACCATTGAGCTCTTGGCATCATCAACTTCTCAATTATCGTAAAATAACTCACTAAAATATAATGAAAGTCCTCTGATGAAATTTGTAGTGTAACAGCCGTAAATTTCTTCTAGATGGCGATGAAAATGATGGAGATGGAATTCGACATGCACCACGAACCCTCCGGACGGCTTTTAAATGTATATATACATTAATTTCTCATATGGTGTGCTATCTATTTTTTTAATGTATATAAGCGTTAACTTAATGTATATAAACAATATTTTAATGTATAAAAACATTCAAATAAATATTTTTTTCCCGAGGGTCTGTGGTGATGGTCGTTCGTGGTCGAACATGCTAAGACCTTTTTGACTTAGCGTTGGAAGATTTTATGGGGAAAACTTGAGGATTAATTTATGTATAGGTTGTGAATAGGTTATGCACGATTTATGAAACGTAAATAGTGCTTTCCGGCTATTACATGTGATTTAGAACATTATTTGCTAAGAGGGGGTAAGGTTAAGGTAATTAATTGGCTCCAGATTGAGCGAAGAGCTCATTGGGTCTGTTTCACTTGTAGAAGAGTAGTAAAAATGTTAAATTATGTCTGGGGAAAATATTCCCATAACTTTCATAGTTAAAAGGCCTTCCATGCGACTTATGATGACAGCGTCAAGTTTACTTTAATCATGATTAGCCGAAATATTTTGGTTCTGCCTTTGGTTGAAGTCAAGAAATACTAGGGTAGCATCACATTGAGCCGTTTAATACACTTCGCATGTACCTTCTCAGACATGGAGTAAAAACAGAGAGAATAAATATTATTAAGATCACAAAATATAAGGAGGGTCATTCAAGGAAATCGATTAGTGTTGAGCCTCACCTGTAATTCAGATACATTTTTTGCATCAACTGGTTCACAATTTCAGTATATTTAGTTATATTTTGATTGCAGCGTCAAATGCTTTTTGTTTCTTCGCCGTGCGGGCATTTGCCTTTGCGCCCATGATACCTCCTCCCCAGTGTCTTTTTGCTTCTTCATACTTATCAGAGTAACCCTCCTTGATGGCTTGGATAAGCTTAGACAACTCAGCTTTGTCTTCACTGCGGACCTCTGTTAAAGCTAACACAGCGGCAGTCTTTTTGTGAACCACCGTTCCAAGTCTAGCTTTCCCCTTGATAATCGCATATGGAACACCCATTTTGCGACAGAGGGCAGGCAAAAAGATGACCAACTCAATGGGGTCGACGTCATTTGGTATAAGGACTAGTGCTGCCTTCTTGTTCTCGATGAGGCCAACGACGTGGTTTAACCCGTACTTAACAGCATACGGTTTCTTGCTGACATCTTCTTTTTTCTTGCCATCCTTGATGGCAGTGGCTTCCTTTAAAAGACGCTCTTTCTTTTCCACTTTGCTTTCTGGACGATATTTGTTCAGCAGAGCGAAAGCTTTAGTCGCAGTGTTTCGGTCTAGAACATTTTGGAATTGAGCGATGGCAGGTGGTACTTTCAATCGAAGGTTGAGGATCTTCTTTTGGCGTTGTAGGCGTACATATTCTGGCCACTTTACCATGCGAGAAAGATTTCGACGAGGCTGGATATCTTGACCAATTCCATAATTTCGAGGACGCTTCTCGATTAGGGGATTCTAGTCTACATTAGATTTCTTACAACTACTAGGCTGGAATGTGTGAGCGTACCTTTGGAGCCTTCTTTGACCCAGCACCTGCTTTCGACAAGGGGAATGGGGCTGGTGCCACTTTCTTTCCAGACTTAGGAGGCTGTCATTGAGAACAGAAAATATCAGCGATTAAGTTCACTAATAAATTTCTAGATACTCTAAAGAGACAACGCAAGCATTTCTGCTTATGTGCTGCTCAAGCCATTCATCATTGAAACCCTCAGGTAGACAATGTAATTGTGTTCCAACTTATCATTGCGAATGGGGAGTTCTTAAAAGAGTTTATTGTAAATGTGAGGAAAACTTACCATCTTGATTGATTTGCTGTGAGGTTAGTAAAATCAGAGAAAGTCTGTTGTGTAAAAACGGACGAGTGAGGACTTTTGTGTAGTGCGCTCGGCTAATTTGAAATTGAGTCGAGTCACGTGAAGGATTAGTAATAATCACGCTTCGTTGGTAATTGGGTAATTGCTATTGTGCGGCCCATGTCGAAATAAACGATAAATTTCCTAATGAGGTAGTGAAACCGCACTAGCACAGCACGATTTTATCCTCGAGCTGCAATTATTATAAAATCGTGTGTCCAAATCAAATTTTGAGTTAATAACAGGTGCAGGGGCTATTTACGACCCTATTTACGGTAGATGTAACATTAATTGGCTGAAATCAAATTGATACTACAATTAAATGGGATATAAATCCTATTTACCTATACTTTCTTAAATGTATCCGATCTTATACCTTTTTACATGGCATCATTACATCAAACAACGTCTAATCTTCGACGACGGTTACCCTTCGTCTACCACACGTACGATATATGTGTCCTGGTTGACGACATCCGCTACAAAGGCGTTACGCTCCAGTACCAGAAGAAGATGGGTTGCTTGAGTTCATAGATAAAGCTGGCGGTGCTAAATCTATATCTTCGATGATAATGGAAGCCGCTTGCTCGTGATGCGATGGTTGACGTTGGGTTGAGTTAATGAGGCCTTTTACAACCGAATTTTTCGGGGTGAGGTTTGCTGCTAAGCTCATTTTCTTAAATCTTCTTATGACTGGATCTCTGATTGCATTAACTCCGGGATTCTTATAATGGAATCCACTAAGTGCATGAGCGGTACCATCTCGACTCCCTGACGTACCGACTAGGTCTATTTCGTTGTCCCCCAAATTGACGTTATATTCCCGTCAATTTTCAGACGTGTTGAGCAGGATAGGGTGCTAATGTCGATGTCGCTAAAAATCCGCCATGGTTAGCCGCTGGTAGGATTTCAACTTTTGCCAACAAAGTGAAGTAGTGGGATGCCAAAATGATTTGTACTTTAAGTACAGTCCATGATAGTTACTTCGGAAAACTGGCGTAATAGAATTAACGAAGTAGTGCATAGAAAGAAGAGATGTGTTGAACAACCACCATATCTAACTATCAAATAATCATATCACAACTTTTTATTTTGGTTGCCAGAATCCATACCGTCCTCTCCTTCGAGTATTCTCAATAGCACAGATATTGGTGACTGGTCTCCTAACTGAGATTTTGGATGCTTTGCAATGCGGTTATAAACTGCGGTGGAACTGCTAGTGCCTGTGTTGCGTAGCTCTGCCAAAATTCTCCTGGCGGATCACCAAGCTCTAATTTATCAGTAGATCGCCTGGTACCCTAAGATCTACTCTCTCGCTCCATGCACGATCGCGAACTACTTGACGCGATGTAATCACGCCCTGCCGACCAGTTTTTTTGCCACACAAGCGTAAACTATATCCGTTTTCCACTGCATTGGTATGGCAAACGCTGAGCGCACTTTCGATACTAGGAAACAGTCCACGAGTCAGGAGTTCTGCGCAATAGACGTGATGAATGCCAAAGATGATATACCTGGAGTATTTGGTTGTGTTCTGCTGGTTAATTAACTAAAACACTATGATAGGATTTAAGATTTTTTACATAAGTACGAATACAATGTTCTGAACGTAGTTTCAGCGATGAAGACACAGCCCTAATTAGCACAGTATCGATTCTCTCAGCACCTGCAAGTAGATCTCGCTCCTTGCCTCGTCCTAGACTTAATATGTAGTCTAACAAATTCCATACTGTGATGGCTGTATCTCCCTCAAAGTCTGGATACTTGATTTGAAGTTATTCTTCATCAAGATCTAGACGTGTTCTGTTGAGTTGGGATCGGGAGAGCAAGCGGGCCGCTCAATAGGAGAAACTCCGCTTTCTCCAAGATCTTGTATCGTTTGGATAGCCTTGTGAAAATGAGCGTTGTCCTGCATCACTAGCAAGCTTGATTTCAATTAGACAGTGCCATAGGAAAAAGGCAACATCCTCTCACTGTTTTCTTTAGTGGTGATAGACTTTCACTTCTCCCAAAAAAGGCAGGGACATATTATGCCTCGAAAAGGAGCCACAATTCATCTGACCGATTCATCTCTAGATTCTATTAGTGAGACACAACACGTACAGTGGAAGACTTTGCAGGTTAAACTACTACTGCTGGCCCGCATAAAGGTCGAATTGCTTGAGGATATGCAAGTCTGTATGCAGGTGAAAATTCTTTTCCTTGATCAAAGCACAGAGAGGGGATGGAGAGAAGGTCTGAAATTTCGCTGAAAGCCATTCCCCTCGACTTTAAGATCAGTTCTGCTTCACTTTCATTCATCGCTTTATACTATCTAATTTCACTGTTGACGGCGCTACAGACGAAGAAATCCACTTTTGAGTGGAAAATATGAAACTGAGCAGTTTAATGTTTACACTTGACAAAGTTCAAGTTACTAAAATCATTTTTCGTTAAGTTAAAACGTATTTAGTAGACGTCAAAAACGAATGAAAGTGATACGGAAATTACTCTCAAAGTCGGGGGGAATGGCTCTCAGCGAATTTTCAGACCTTCTCGCCTTCCCCTCTCTCTATGCTTTGACCAAGGAAAAAGAATTTTCACCTGCATATGAACTTGCATATCCTCAAGCAATTCGACCTTTATGCGGGCCACCAGTAGTAGTATTCATCTTTGGGAATAAGCAAATAACGATAATTTATATTTCTTTTGATTGTAGAATTACTTTAAGGCGGCGTATGTGGTCGGTTCGTCCACACAGGAGCCTGGTAAAATTTTTTTTTAAAAATCATTCTTGTGTATGCAGCCTTTAGGCTATGACACGAATGACCCTGGTACGGTACATGGAGCGATGTTTCAACATGACATAGGGGGCACTCACACCGAACATCTTTTGAAGACATAACTCGAAGTCAGGCGCCTTACAGCCCTTTCTACCCTCAACCGTATATGTCTGCCGTAGGAACGCATTTCAGCCACCCACGGCTGTCCTGTGTGCCTTCAACATCGTCACATACATGACCAGGCGAGAAATGTGGTGTGAGGGTCTTGCTGGATTCGAACCAGCTTTCTCCTGTCTCAAGTAGGGCATGTGCCTCGGCTACCTAGGCTTTACTTGAGAGAATGGCCCGGACGGTGTACCACACCACCATTCGACCCGCCTGGTAAATTAAGTACATGGTTTTCGTAGATTAGATGTTACTTACGACGAATCTGAATCGAACAACTGAATAAGACGAGGGCGAGCCGCCAAACGTGCTGAGAGTTGATGTTGGTTGTGGTGTTACAGGTAGCCATCCTAAGTCTCATATTTCCACAGCGAATCCTATCACGGGCTTCTGATTGGCGACTTTCCTGTCAATTAACAAGGCAAGCAAGCGACTGGAGAAATTGTGTTAACGCGTTTTTTCTTATACAAATTTTGGATTAACTCGTAGCAGGTCTAAATCAGGCAGCTCGCTCAATCAAATATATCCATTTCCACAAGTTGCAAATGTACTTCACAGCTACAAATTGATGCCTGTGACAAACATAAACCTCATCAGTGCGATCGGGCTGTTCAACCTAGTCAAATCACTCAGACCTTATTCATGAAGCAAGGTATCATAAATTTCAGGGGTCAGCTATCAGTAAAGCAGGGCATATTGTACATGTACGCGGATGAGTTGCCCCTAAATTTGGCTTGACAGCACCTCAGGATCTGCGGAAGTATCACAGGTCCAGGTAATTAGGCATGTGCAAGCGGAGGCTTCAATTCAGATTGAGCCGTTTTTGCTATTCAAGGAAATACAGGGTTGCTTCCAGAGGATAAAAATATGCATCATCAGACTGTTCAAGATTTTTAGCTAAGTTTTGCAAGCAGAGACTAATCCTATTTTTCGTGAATCAGCTACTAGTTCCCCGGCATGAGAGAATGTACTACAGGGCTACAGGGGTAAATTTTCCTCCCATGAGGTTTCTCTGGTCAATCTTCATATGAATATGGGAAGTATCTGCACGATCATTAACGAACTGGGCTGAGGCTCTCCACAAAAGTGTCAGGGTTCATCTGCAATGGTAACATAGGATTGGTCCAATCCCCTGGCGAATCTTTTTTGTAAAATGTTTTCACCCTTGCATTTTGCACTAAAATTTCTGACTTAACGCTTTACAAAAATGTTGTGATAACGATATTTATTAAATTTCATGAAGATAAACTATTACTTTTACAACTAATAAGGAATAGAAACACCTTGAGCCTGGATAACGGCTTCACATCTACCATGCATACCCTGAAGAATTGGCAAAAGCCTCTCAGACTTTGTGCACTCTCGCCATGCCTCTAGCACAATGGGTCGTACCTGAGCTCTGGTACGCTGCCTGGTGCCAATAAAATCCCCATGATGTTCTTGTATGTAGGTTTTCATTAAAC
>JAKRRZ010000534.1:0-19409 GCA_022627015.2 Podosphaera aphanis | reverse complement strand
GCTGTGAGATCCTCAGACTTGTGTCTTGTTGTCTTGTGATATATATATCCTCTAATCAAGTATTGTTGTCACTGTTTAACCTACCGTCTGGATTCATTGATCATTCACGTTCCACGTCACGCTCCACGCTCCACGTCACCTCTCACGATTCTCGACACGCTCAGGTGCCAAGCCACACGCCAAGGTAGAGGACGTGACACATCTGAAGCATCCAACAAGGTCATTCTGAGAAGAGCAAGATCTATGCTCATAGATGCACGAATGCCTGCATGTTACTGGCCGTGGGCGGTTGAACACGCATGCTTCATCACTAATCGTCTATATTGCCTCCGCACAAAATCGGTGCCATTAATAGACTTTCTCAAAGGTTTGAAGCAGTCTCACTCAGACCAAATTGATTTTACCAACCTCCCACGCTTTGGGTGTCGTGCATATAAACTTATTGACCCTAAACCAGGCAAATTCGAGCCAAGGGCAGAAATGGGCTGGTTTGTAGGATTCCAAAAGAATACTAACAAAAACTTTCTCATCTATCACCCCCATTGGACACTAGCGCAAGGGTGGAAATGGTCTGAAAGCATTACCCCTCACGCATCCTTTAACGAAGACACAGTTTTTGGCGATGAACTAAACTCCATAGAACGCCAGCATACTACCAGCTACTGGGCAAATCTCAGTTGCATTTTCTCGGAGCCACCATCGACCCAGCCGCCATATCCATCGCATGATCATATGAGCAACAATACACCATCACGGCCTCAACCCACTTCACAACCATCGGCACCCCATCAATTCACTGCAGAAAATCAGAGGGAGCATCCGCCGTCTACACCTCCGTTCCACATAGGTCCGTAACGCGGGTACAAAAATTTACTTTCACGTGATAGGATTATCTTCATAAATTTGTACAATCCTAATACGTACCATTCACAAAAATCCAATTATACCAACTCGAAAATTCAATGAAAAGCGGAAATTAAACATCCTCATAATTAATCACCATACAAAGGTTTTCTTGTCGCTGCTCCTCCCCATCACCGCAATCCATTTACACGTCTTTGCTAGTGCTTTTTCAGTTTTACATCAGCTTTATTTCGAGAAAATGGAACCCTTAACCCGATTCTGTTCCGCATGTGGAAACGTGCGTCCCGCCGAGGATTTTTCGATGATTAAAAAAGACGCTTTACGAAAAACCTGCAATCGTCACACGAAAAAACGAGCAATCCAATCATTCAACCAATGGGATGACTTTATTAATGAAATTGATTCCCGAAGCAGACCTGTTTGTTTCCTGTATATCTTTCTTTCTATACGGCAAATAAAGCTAACAAAGCCTTGTAACAGTCACAAATAAAAGAAATAGATATCAAATGCATCTTCGCTCTAGACCAGTTACCAGTGTCTTTCGGCTCGGAATTGGAATTAACAGAAGAGGGTAGTCCAGATCGAATATTTCTGAACCAGGCCATCGATCAACTCGCCAAAATCTTTTGGCAGAATTCTGGCTTTCGTTTCAGAAGAGAGGGAGCTAACACTCAATATCTTCACCACACTTACCTTTGCTGTCAAGATGCTCGTCTAAATCTTGATTCCAAGAATGAATTTCGAGATAAAGGCCAGATGGAGAGGTTTGAATGTGCAAGCATTCTTAGTTTTCGTCCATCCTTAAATGAGCGAACGCTAAATTTAAGATATCACCACAAGCATCATACTACCTATGATGATATTTTTATGACGCCGGAAATCCGAAAATTCGTGGATGACCGAGTTCTCACGCAGACACCGCAGGAAATCTATCATCATCTTTTATCATCCGGGCTTGCAACTGCAGATAAAATAGCTGAACACCAAGTCTACTACCAGTGGAGACAAGCCAACAAAAGCTACTGGAGACGCGATAACGACCCAGTATTGTCCGCAGGAATTTTGCTGGAAGAGAATAGAGACATGTATCATCATAGGTCCATATCTGTGGCTAATGTTCGTGCTTTAGGTTTTTAAATTCGTGCCTCTATCGACGCCCTTTCGGGAACAACGAGAGAAATAGCCATCGATGCAACCTATGGTACTAACAATGCAGGTATGGAGCTATACGCCGTACTTGCTGAGCTTGATGGAACCGGGGCTCCAGTGGCTTACCTTTTTGTCGAAAAAAATAATTCATTCGGAACTTTCTCGCCTGGAACCCTGACGCAAGTCATATACCAGTTTCTCAGAGTCCTAGATAATTTTGGGGTCAATCCTTCTTTTGTTGACTGCGACAAAGATAAATCTGAAATCAATGCGATTGAGCAGGTCTGGCCGTCAGCCAGAATTCAGCTTTGTTTTTGGCATGCGAAACGTGCCGTAGAAATGACAATAAAAAAATCCAATGCGAACTCTCTATTGCATCATTCTCCCGGTGATGCCCAGGTTATAGTTCCTAGTCTCGAGATTTGTTGGGGTTCCATTCCAGTCAAGCGTCCTGACAATAATCATATGAATGGTGCATATATATTTTCTATTTATATAATCTAACATTAGGTGCAGGTCTGGTTTCTGTCAGTGTAGGTCCAAGAAGATCGTCTTCGAGGGTAATGGCCTTCACGAACATTCTAGCCCAGAAGATCAGAAAATTGTCTTAGAGATGTTCAGCCGGCACTTCAATGCTCACCCTTTGATACCTGATCGCAACGGCATCCTACGTACAGCCAGCACCATACATAGCGAATGCGCATCTGAGATGTATAATTGGTGTTATGCAAAGGGCTTTTACAAGCTCTGCGCGTATCTATTCGCGAACTGGTATGATTTTGGTCAGTGGAACCTGTGGGCACGCTCTCACCACTCCCAACAAATTCCTGTTTTGAAGACGACGATGATTGTCGAATCACACTGGCGAAAAATCAAACATGATTACCTCCACAGCTTTGCACGCACACGTATTGATATGGTAATTTGGATCTTCATTTCTCAATTAATTCCGCAAGTGATCGACCGAATGCAGGCTATACAAACTGGGGATACGAGGAAAGCAGCTGCCAGCTGGCGTAAAAAAATTCAAACAGGATTGGAAAATATGCAAAAGCCAAAACACTGATGCGCAGGACTTGCTAAGTTTTCATACAGATCCAGCAAGATGTACGTGTGCATGTGACGCTTTTCTCATGAGACGATTTCTTATCTGCTAAAATATTGTTTATTGTTTTGAAGACTTCCAGGACCCAGTCAAGTTTTTCGGTAGAGTCCAGCGCCGGAGGTCTTGCCCATTCTGGGTCGAGACACAGCTGGTTCTTCGACCAGAGATTTTGGCTGTTAGCAATTCCGTCTCTACCGACCTAGTTGAACACTCATATTTCGGAGCTTTTGAACTCCCTCAAATATTTTATGATGAGGATCAACTTGTTTCTCTGGAAGACGAAGCTCCGACGATGCCTGATTGGCAGGGAGCTAAAGAAAAAATTCAGTGGCTAATAGACAAAATTGATAATCAGCATGCTCACGGTAACATGAAATTTGTCGCAAAATCTCTGGAAGACGTCGCAGGGATAATCAAACTTCACGATGAAATCAAGGAGCTTGAGAGTTCTCGTACAATGCCACATACTTGGACTCCTAGAAAATTCTCTTCACCAATGTATTATGAGCGTTATGGTTAATCCCTTATTGTTAGTTGTAGATATATTTTTTGGAAATGTAATTAGATATTTAGTTGTTATGTAGTATAAAAGAATTTCACCAAAAATCAAACAGTTACTAAGACAAAAATTTCCGTTAGTCCCATCTAAAGAGACGCTATTTTGAAAATTTAATTCGAGAGTTTAAACCAGACTTTTTGATCTAGATTTGGATGAAAATTTATAAAACCTTGCATGAAGATAATTGTGAATTGGCACAATTTTACATTAAATCATAGCGAACAGGCATATATCACGTGAAAGTAAATTTTTGTACCCGTGTTAAGGGACGTTTTTCACAGCCACTAAATCGCGTCTCGCCACTTTCCTACCATGTCACGAAAACCCAGGGTTCCGCCAATGCATCTCTCGGTTTCTGCTCTCCGCCTTATCTGGGATGCGTTACAGTGTCGCACATGGATCGTACACTTATACAGTCTCTGCCTAGTATACGGTCATCATCCAAGTATGTTTCGCTGCGGTAAAGTTGTGGTTATACCTAAGCCCCACAAAGATGATCCTACTAACCCTTCGAATTGGCGTCCAGTTTCACTCCTCCCAGTCAGTCCCAGGGAAAGGGCTGGAACGTTTACTGGCAAGACGCTTCGCCTTCTGGGCCTTTACAAGCCGCATTATCTCCCCAGCGCAATTTGTAGCTCTGCCTGGAAGATCAGCCATGGACCTCGTGGAGAGCCTTGTCCACGACATCGAGAAGGCGTGGGTCTCGAAGCAAGTGTGCACTCTCACAACTCTCGACATAATTAGAAAGCGTTTTTGACAGCATCCAGCCTGGTCGTCTCTCTGGCCGCCTGCACGAACAGGGATGGCCTATTCCATATGTCAAATGGGCTGCTTCTTTTGCTTCAGGCAGGAAAGCTCACCTCCGAGTGGACGATTTTGTTGGGGAATTCTTGGACATTCCGCATGGTTTGCCCCAAGGATCCCCTGCTTCTCCCATATTGTTTCTCCTTTCCTTTGAGCCTTTATTTAAATACGGCTTTCCCACGTTTGGTTACGTTGATGACGTAGCGATTCTCTCGGTGGCAAAGACTTTGGTCGAATCTTCACGCCTGACTGCCGTCAGGGTAAAGACCGTCACCCAGTGGTGCAATACGAATGGCCTCTCGTTGGCTGAAAACCAGATGGAGATCCTGCATCTTCATAGATCTCGTCAACTCCCTCCTCCACTTACCATTTACGGCGTCTCAAGGGATGCTAGCTCATCCGTAAAGTGACTTTGGGCCCTCCTTGACACCAAGCTCTCCTTCAAAGACCACGTCCAAGAATGGTGTGCTAAGACACAACGAATCAGTGCCCATATACGTCAACTTGGCACTACCAATCGTGGCGTACTCACTGCCTTCCTCCGCAACGCAGCACTGGCTGCGGCGCTATCAGTCCTCTTTTACGGTGCTGAGGTCTGGTGGCGCGGTCACACTTACCTCCGCCGCGGTCGTCCAACTTCTACGATCTCAGCTTCTAGTAGACATGGTCTCTCGAGCTCTAGTCACCCTGGCTCGAGCAATTCTACCGGTATACAAAACCACGCCTACTCCGGCACTGCTAAGGGAGGTGTGGATCAAGCCTGCTCATATACTTCTCGAGGAGATCCGTCTCCGTTGCGCTGTTAGACTAGCCGTCGCAGACTATTTTCATCCGTTGGTTAGAAGATCCACCGCCTCTCGCGCACACACCTGCCTTACCGAAAAACTTGAGCTCGTTCCTCTCATCTCTCGTCCCAAGCTTTTACCTCCCTCACACAAATCCCCTCTTAATCAGTCTTCAGCAGAATTCTCTGCCCACGAATTTACTGAGCACATTAGATAGCTGCCACCATGGGTCATTCTTATCTTCTCGGACTGCTCAAAGCAGAAAGATGGCTCTGCTGGAGCAGGTGCCGTCGTTCTCCACAGAGATATCACGATAGCTGAAGTGAAAGTGCCTCTAGGTCCCGAATTTGAGGTCTACGACTCCGAAATCACCGGCGCACTTGCATGGCTTAGGGCTGCTACAGCAGCTCCTTCAGCCCATTTTGCAACCAATATTCATGTAATCCTTGACAACCAAGAAGCTGCTCAACGCCTTCTCGTTTCTTCGTCTTCCAAGTCCTCGCAAAAAGAAATTTTAGAATTTCGGGACCTCGCATCTCGCTGGCCTAGGAGAATTCTACCTATCGCATCTCCTGGTAGAGTCCAAATAATGTGGTCTCCTGGTCACATGGGCATTCCAGGTAATGAGCGGACCGACAAGTTGGCCGGAGAAGCCACTTGCCAACCAGCTCCCCCTACCGCATCTCTCGCCGGAGTCCGCGCAAAGATGCAAAGGCAAATACGGGACTTGACCACAGCATGGTGGCAATCTCATGCCTCCTCTACCTATTGTGAGTCGGGGATGCTTTTTCCCAAGAAGCCTCCTGAGAAACTACGACTCCCTCGCCGTTATCTCGGATATTTAATCCAATGCCGCACTGGATACGGTGACTTTCGTGCTTATCACGAAAGGTTTCATCATAGTGATGCTCTTCTGACTTGTTCCTGCGGGGCTAACAAGTCTATCTCACACTTAATTTTTTGCCCCCTTGTACGAGAGAGACTGACTTCGGCTGGCCACCGACAAAGTCTGGGTTCGCTTGATTTTCTTCTCGGCACCTCCCAGGGAAATAAGCGTTTCGCCTCCATGTTGGAGAAGGCTAGGTTCCTGTCAGAAATCTGCCCAATCCGTTGTACTTGATCTAGTCATGTGAGGAACACGCTGCATAGCGCTCGCAGTACCTTAATATCTTTTCATGGCCTCTCTACCAATGTACTTAAATTCTTGTATTACATTTAGCAGTCACAATGTCCCCTCAGGGATGGGGCTTTAGTTGTGACTAGTGCCTGGTAGAAATTAAAAATAATTAAATAAAAATAAATACAATGTACTGCACTGTTCCTGTCACAGCAACTCCTGGTGGCCCGCATAAAGGTAGAACTGCGGGAGAATATGCAAGTCTCTATGCAGGAGAAAATATTTTTCCTAGGTCGAGGCACAGCAAGAGGGGAAGGCGAGGAGGTCAGGAAATTCGCTGAGAACCATTCATCACTAAATACTATCTAATTTCACTGTGGTCGGCGCTATTGACGAAAAATCTAATTTTGAGTGGAAAAGATGAAACTGAGCAGTACATTCTACACGTAAATGTAAGTACAAGCTACCCACATCATTTTTCGTAGCGATAGAACGTATTTAGTAGACGTTACAAGTGCCACAAAGCGAAATGGAAATAGATCTCTCAGTCCGGGAGAATAGCGCTCAGCGCATCATCCGACCTTCTCGCCGTCCCCTCTTGCTGTGCGGCGGTGCCCACGGAACCCGCCCTCGCACCCGCACCGTCTCAAGCCGTTCGCCCTGGAAGCCGGATCGCCAGAGTCGGAAGGTATCGGCGCTGAACAGTCGGTGCGTGTCCCGGCATCTCCGTGGTGTCCGTGGTGATGGTTAGGCGTCCCCGCGACCTGGCGGCCATGGCTCGGTGCGATCCGTTCTGCCCTGGCGGCCGGCCGCCCGGGTGGATTCCCCGCGCCAACCAACTTCCACGCACGGTCATGTTCGGGCTTTACGACAATTGGAAAACGCTGTCTGATGCGTGCAGTTGAAGTCTTCCGCAGCGGTCAACTTGCTCGTCGGGAAAAACGCTGGATATTTCAATCCGGGAATTACATTCTTGGAAGTGTCAAGTCCTACAAATCCACCAACTATTGCTTGCGCCCGAGAAAAGACTAGAAAGATTCTTGCGAAAATGGATCTCAGGCCTCATGATGCTTAATTAAAGGCTCGGAAAACAAAATTTTGTAGGGCAGAGACAATTAGCAATACTAGAAGATCCCTCTTATTTCATGTTCTCTTTAGGAGTATCTGTAATTCTTTATCTTTTATCTCTATAGAAGATCGATGGGATTTACGCTCCTTCCATTTATATTATCAATTAAGTATTGAAATATAGGATATAATTGACCCCCCACGAATGAAGTTGGGAATTGCCCAGCCAAACCCCTTAGCCCCATGATATCAGCTCATAATGAATGGTGCCTGACCGCTCCAGTAATATTCCTCTATCAAATAAAACCCACAACGTGAATCATTTAAAATGGAAATCATCTGATGGACACATGCATGTACGTCAGAAGACTGCTGTATTTGATCATTTCTGATCATTTCACACTAAACTTTCGCAAAAGCTTAACTGTTATTAAGATATTTCTTCCATCCCTTGCGAAAACAGTGCCTTCGGTCATCACCATCTCTGGCAATGACAAATTGTTCCCATCTACAGTCGGTTCCAGCTCCGAGAACAATAATACTCTCATTATCGACCCAGCCTATGATACCTTTGTTTGCTTTAACTGTCGAGCGAGCGTGTAGACCATTGGATCCTGTTTGAGCGTCGCCGTTAGTTTGTTCATCTCCCATTTCAAAATGTGTCGAGGCAAAGGAATAGATATCCGAAAAGACTCTTGGTAAGAGAGGTAATCGTCCGAGTATTCCCCATTTTTTGGTAGATGCCTCGGAAACCGAGCTTCGTATATTGTGACCCGATTCAACTGTAGATGGTCTATTTGGCTTAGGGATATCAAATAGGTGAAGCGTTGACTTATCAGAGGTGACTGCAAGCATATCACAAGAGGGTGAAATGGCTAGAGAAAAGATAGTGGACCTGTCAACTCCACGTCGGAGCTCGGCGAGTCGCACGCAGTTGTGTGTTGCAAATAGTCGAATCAACGTTCCCTGTGATAGGTATCAGTAAGTACAGTTGTGTAGTAGAAACAATTTATTTCACAGTTTGACTAGCAGTTGCCAAAATCTCGCCATTTTGACTGAGATTTAGCGCTCGTAGTGGCGACCCATGCGCCGGAATGATACTGACTTTACCAGTTGAGAGATTGGTTAGTTGTACTTGCCCTGCAGTTCTCCCTGGAAAAGCAAGGATTTTATCACTAAGGCAACAAAGCCCCAAATGGTTGTCAGCAGTTTCAAACATATGGCGTAGCACAGGGGGGCTCAGAAATTCGTAAACTCGCACGCTGTTGAGAAGCGTGATAACCACATGAGTTCTCGAAACGCAAGTCCCTCGCACTTCTGAAGGAGCCGAGATCTTGAGGGACACCTTCTGCCTCGCGTCGTCCCAGATAATGACCTTGAGCATAGATTAGTTTTCCACTCGGCGACATGGCAGCTACTAACTTGATCCATGGGAAACTCGGATTGTTTGCCCCTCCCGATCAGTGCGATGAAGTTGGTCCTGCCGAACATTTGCACATTACTGATTCCCGCACCAACATCTAAATCCCTAAGTCGGCGCTGAGTGATGAGGTAAATGGAGCTTAGGAGCTTTACCTCGCGACACGCGTAGCCGGCATGGGTCCGAATCATAGACTATCCATACACTTAGAACCAACTCCTAAAGCTTAGGAATACAGCGCCCAGGTACGTACTGCAGAATCCCCTGTCACGGCCTACGGCAAAGCAACTCGCATCTTGATTAAAAGAGGCCGATAAAGCTGTGGGACTGATAGAATTCTCGATGGCCGGTCGGGCATTCATAATCTTGAGCGTACCAGATGGAGAACTGTGGGAAGTTGCGTCAAGTTCGGACTGAATTAATAAGATCACGTGGATAGTGATTGCTGAATACCCGGGACTTTCTTGGTTGTGATGATGCAGAGTTTGAGATAATTCTGCAATTACTTTGTCGCAAAAGGTACTTCTCTCGTTGTGAATATCTAAATTAGAATTAGATGATGCTCGATGAGTTTGACACGGTTGATTGGAATTAGCATCAGCACTAGGAACGGCTCGATTCCTTCAACTCGGTCCAGATCGTGAGTAGAATATGGACCTTCTTTCTAAAGGTACGAAGAGAGTAGTTCATCTAAAAAGGACCTTCGTCTGTTCCAGAGGAATAGTATCGCTTGGCCTCAAAGGCGATGTTGAGGGTGTAACTTTGCCATTTTAAGTTAGTCATCTGATGATCACATGTAAAGTTTACACGTGACTCTAAATGTTTTCATAGATTTCTCCTTCTCAGATGAGGCCAAGAATTTTAGTTCGTAAGGATTATCAATAGATAAAGTTAGACTTGTTCGAACGAGCATTGAATTCTGACAGTTTTGGAGATATCTGTACAATTGTCGTTGCCGCTAGGCTTAGGTAAGCTCGAGGCCGAGGCTTTCCTTTCACATCAGAACGCTGATGAGACCCATGAATTACCACAACCACAGGGTATTTATCGGTGCATGTCAAACCCGACACATTCACATCACTCAAGGACCTTAGAATGTACCGATAAGTATCACCCAAGTCGTGTCATAAATTAATGGCTGAAGGCAGAAAAAAAACTTCGAAGCCAAGGTCCACCCGCCAAACGTTAGTTGCTTCAAGATATCCACCCATCAGAAGGAGTTAGTGAGGCAATAAACCCACTACTATCCAGAGCATCACTGAAATAGATGATCCCTCGGGAGATAACTCGCCACTCAGTTCTCTGAAAGTAAAGAAACTGCATATGCCCGTACAGCGTCTTGAAAAGATCTGCAACTTTTGGGCCCATATTTCCACAACGACGTTTCACGGTTTGGTATTTACTTAACAGTAACTTCAAATGCCGAGAACCAAGGTCAATATTGATCAAAAGACAGTTTGTGGGTCTATCCATCTGGACGATAACGGAAAGGGAATTGCTTTAAATTTCATTAGCTCGTCAATAAGATTATTACACTACCACTAATGTGACGGCTATAATTATACATAAGTAGCTTAGGCTTCGCCTACATTAAGGATGGCAAGGGATGGCGTTTGGCATAGTTGAGTTTGACTTTAGTACTCTTTTGGCTCATCTCATGCTCAAGAAGATCGATACAATGTACTGCATCAATCTTGGCCTAGAACCTGACTTAAATACCTTACGAAGTCGAGAGCCTTGATTGAGGAGGCTTACGGCGAGTATAACTCGTATCTGAAAACTGATTTCCTAAACTTTTACGCGCTATAATCGATCTAGACATGTTTGAGGTATGACTATCATCGTCTTCATATATCCATGAGGATGGAATTTTACCCGTGACTTCGACCTCGAAATAAGCAAGGCCATACATCAAGATATCAACTTCAATTTCTCTTAGATGGAATTGATATAACCGCTACTCCATGGTAATACTGCTTGATGAAGAACTTATCTGGATGTTATTCTATGATATTCATCAAGTGCTGTGATAGACCAAATTGAGAAACTATGTATTGATGGACATCGGGAATAAACACGAGAAAAATATCTTTCTCCTCTATTTCACGTGCTCATCTAACACTCTCTGGAAGTTTCGAGACCAGCCGAATGTACTGTATTCAATTAGTCTTCTAAATTTTTAGGAAACTCGCAGGTAGAAGACCCAGCATATCTAGGAGACTTGCTAAATACGACATAGAATAGGAACTAGTTTGCTTGCGGAGCTAGCAAGGAACGGTGTGGAATGAAGTAGAAACTAAGTGGCCTATCATTCGTATTAAAATTTTCCATCTTCGTTAAAACTAACTAAATATAAATCCAAAATTGGATATATTGACTTAAAATGTGCCTATTTTCGCAATTATCATAACTCTGTCGTGGTTGCCCTTTATTTATTCCATTTACATACTTTCAAGAGTATAATAATTTTCTCCGACTTCTGGAGCAGAATCTTTTTCACCAAGAAACGAAGCTACGAGGTTTTTCTATCAAAAACGGCATGAAGTATACATGTAATATGAGCGAGGGCAATGAAAGACAACGAATGTTCATGCATGAGATTGCTCAGTATCTACCCTTAAAAACAAAAATGATCATAGCTAATCACAGTATAAGACTATTTGCTACTCCAATTAACTCGGATGTGACCATTAAAATAGCTGACAAAACCATTAACGCCCATCGACTCATTATTTGCAGTCAGTGTGAGTTATTGAAGAACAGATTCCAAAAAGATACCGGTCTTCAGGGCATCAGGTGCAGGAATACTAGATATATTCAACAATTTGAAGAAGGTCAGAGTATTGTTGAAAGAAATACAGTTCATATCGATGACGTATGGGATGAATGTCAGCGCGATGAATTAGAAACGATTGAGTTTAATAAAATAGAAACGATTGAGCTTAATGATGGAAGCCCAGCAGCCTGCTATAGATTTCTTGAATATCTATACACTGGAGCCTACTCCAATGAACTGTCTACCGATGGGTTAGAAGGTGAGTCAAAGATTTTAGTGTCTGTAATCTTTCTGATAAATATCAGAGGATCCCGATCTACGAAAACATGTTCGTGCTTACGCAGTAGCCAAAAAATTTCAAATGCAAGACCTTGCAACGCTCGCTACCAAAAAATTTGAGAACCAACTCCGAGCTTATTGTCTTGATGCTTCATTTCCAATCTGTGTGCGGGAACTATATGAAACAACAACTGTATATGATGACATCATTCGGTCTGTAGCTGTTAAGGCGGCAATTAGCTCTCCACAAACATCTGATAAATCCCGTGTATCGCTCGTCGATGCTGATACTTTAATAACTCTAAAATTGGACTGCATTAAAGATCTCTTGTCTCAGGGTGGAGATTTTGCCGTGGATTGCAGCACTGTCGTCGTCAATCAATGCATAATCGAAGCGTCAGAATTTGAACTTGTATCATCAAGGTCACCAGGCTGGTCAGATCTCGGCTCTTAATAAATCAGAATCAAAGGAATAAAGTTAAAGAAAGTTTTCCTAGTGCTTTACGATGCACGATAGTGTCAGGAATATGCCATGATCCAGTGCGGCGTTGATATCAGGTGATATCAGGTGACATTATGTGACCAGTTCCTTGTAGAAACTTCCGCAATATCTGATGGCGGCTAGGGCTAAGCAGACTCCCAAAGTCTTCTGTGATTTCTATGGTGTTCTGTGTACTTCTAGTATGGGCTAGAAGAGTTGTAACTAGATCTAGCAGAAGGGACGTGGGAGTTGTATAAAGAGCGGCTCCCTCTTTGCATGTAGAGGTCCTTCAGACCTGGGTCTTGTTAGTTATTTTTGTTCAATTATAACCTCGCCTTGATTCAAAGTTATTGTTGTTATCTCGCTCATTGAGTCCACGGCCATCGTTATTGTCTTGCCCACGATGTCTGCAGTTCACGCCACAGTCGTAGACCTTCACGGATAGAACTGTGCAATTTTGAGAGAAGTGATGAACGTATAAATAGTAGAGTATGTAGCAAAGAATAGATGGAGTTCAAGTGAGTCGAGATAATCTCAAACGTATTTCTATAAGATGGGACGAGATTCATTGACACGAAGCATATCGGCGCCATAATACCATGTTTGGCAAAGTATTGAGGCGTTTATGTTGGTCAGCCCGCAGTGTAAGCTGTGCCATATAAATCTCGGTCATCCTAGTAAAATACGCGGACTTTTAGAGATCTTCTATATCCAGTAGGAGTAATGAACAACTTCTCACTCCAATACAGATTACAGACTCTATTTTTCCTCATCTGTGTTTCCATTCCTGTGAGAAAATCAAATATGCCTGACCACTAGTCACTTTTAAAGACTCTTCTTATCGACAAGCCCAGGCCCTTGAAGCTAGAGAGTCAGTCTTTTTGAGCTCCCGAAGGACCCTGGGAGAAGCGTGTGGGATTGCGACAACACTCAAGGTTAGAACAGGCAGGTTTGGACTTCATCGAGAGGTCGATGGCGTGGTAAAACGCCGGAAGCCCTGATGACTCGCTCAGTGAGAGGAGCCCTCCCCCCGAGCCTCGCTGTTAGATACCGTGAAGCGCTCTTTCTTCACCAAAGCAACGCCGTGCATCGTGCAGTGTAGATCGAGCTTCATTTTTGGACGGCACACCCGAGCAAGGGGGTAATCTCACGACTGGGGAACATGAAGAATTTACGGAAGGGAATGGTGGAGAATTTTTTCTGTCACCATCGCTGCTACATCACTTTTAGCTGAGTGGGAGTGGCATGATGGGCTAATATGAGCTTCGATCGTGTGTCTCCATAGTATCAGGCTAGACAGAGATGAATCTTCGCCTGACTACTCGAGACTTATTGGATGGGGCGTCCAGCCGGCTATTTTTAACAGTCGTCGAAACGCATCTAGGTCTGTTTGGAGTTGGGAAACATGAATCATAGTAAGGCATCGTCATTTTTTGGCCCGTTGCGGTACGGCCTCTAGTATTGAAAGCTTCTCCTAATGGTCTGGAGATTTCATATCCGTAGATCTAGGACCTACTTATCTGCGAGTCAGGGCAGAATTCCAAAGCTCTTCTGATTTCTTCTATATTCCTGCTTCATTCGTGGTGTGCACTGAGTTGGGTTTGCGTCTGTGGCAAGAGTTCAAGAAAGGCGTGAATCTTGTATCAGCTTCTGTGTCATTCCTTCACTTCTCCCTTGTAGCGTATGCCCCTGATATCTGACCACACATCTTTTCTAATATGCAGCTGCCCGGTCCGTACGGTACAGTCGAACTCGGACTGTCCGTCTTGGATATGTTTGGCTCTATGACAGAGGTATACGTTGGCCAACCTCTAGGGCCAGTTGCTTCGGATGGAGCGCATTCTCTCCTAACATAGACTCAAAAGCCTCCATTTTCCCTCGAGAGCCTTCAAAATATCCTCCACATCTCACATCGGCCTTAAGCCGTCGCCGCTCCCAACTTCCTGAGAAATGCGGCCAAGTAGATCCAACTAATCTTTACAATGTGCCATCCTTCGTTTAAAAAGCGCTTTCTGTAGACGAACTTTCTGCCGTCCCTCCTCCTGCGTTAATTGCACTTTGGGTTGCTTTCTCCGACGCCTCGTTGCAATGAACCCTCCATACTATTTCTCGCATGCCAAATTGCGGTACCTTCAGACATTGGAGAGCGCGATATGGACTGCGATAATGACACCCTGTACGATGAAAAGGTCCGTAAGACGTGGCACAGCGATTGTCTCAATGTCGTTTTCCAGGTGATTGTTAGACCATGTGCATTTATCCCGAGCATCGAATCAGTACAGCATCTTAATATGCGTGGCATCCTTGTGCGGAGATATAGTTTGAATTTGTCGTTGATTAAATATCACTTCATAAATGTGCTAAGGGTACTATTGTCGCTTTGGGAATTTGTACCTCAGTGAACGACGAATAGATATGATCTAAATTGTTAATTACTATTCCAGGCTACCCGACCTGATCTTGGTTTGACGTCTGGTATATTTCATCTTTTAATGAGCCTTTCTAGATACAGAAGTTGACCCTCCAATCACCAATCACCAAGAATCGAAACATTAATAATTAGTCGGTGTGTAACTATCATAAGCCGGATCAACATTCTTATGTTGACATCTCCTCAATCTATCCACGCATCACGAATATTTTGACCATTCGTCTCCGATTCCTTGGAGAAGCGATGAGATGGGTGCTTTTCATCGTAAAGTTCATTATCATCACTAACACCATTCAATTCTCTGAGTGTATAGGAGTCTTGTAGTCTTGTTAAATTTCTACTCGAGCGCGAGGGTTACATATGCCATCACAATCAACTGGCAAAGACTTATCAAATGCCGAAAATGGTGGCTTATATCGATCAGAGTGCCATATGTGGGTTACGATTTTCTACAAGAGACACTACTACTACTACTAAAAAAGTGAACACTAGAATGACTTTAGTGGCCCAGATTTCTTCTGGCTTGGGAGAGCGAGCGAGCGAGCGAGTATATGCATACATGAAGGTATCGACATCAATTTCTCTCAAATTAGTGCTAGTATATGTTAAAAATTGAGGGTTGAATGATCTAGATTGGTGAGTAGAATCACTGTCGGCGGTTAGACCGATATTGTAAGATGTGAATCATGAACTAGATAAAATGAAGCTTTTCTTACTGAGTTCTACGTATATTCAGACATTTTTCACTATTATTCATATTTCACAATATTGGTCTAACTGCCGACACTAACTCCACTCATCAATCTGGATCATTCAACCTCCAATTTTCATCAGATTCGAAGCCTGGTGCGATGCTCTCTGTGAACTTGTAAGATCGATTTCGGATAAGATGACTTCTTTAGATCCTCCGGCAACCACCCCTCCTTCTTTTACTCTTTTGTCAAAAAAATATTTCCTATCTCGTCTCAACGATCCCACAATAAGGTCGGTCAAGCTGTCAAGTATCACCAAACTTGCTGGTCAAGAAAACTAAATGACCTGAGCCTCTATCATGATAATAATTTGGCGATCTCTGAAGGTCTATGATCTCGTCGTTGAAGGAAAGACACCAGAAAAGGGGTACTCATATGAAGAAACAAATGCCTTGGTCTCCTTAAGAAACCATACCTTGACCGTCTGTCTATCTAGAAGTTGTCACTCTACAACTTCTGGATCTGATTATTGAATTACATGTAGAAGACCCCTACATTATGCGGGCCTAGTTTAATGGACTGTTCTATCGAGACACTGCATTTGGTTTTGATTCACAGATTTTCAAACTAGCCATTCTGGTGGACTCCCACGATCCCTCTGCTCTCATTTCGAGCTTTATTCAACTAATCGAGGCCAGATGTCTAAGGCTACACAAACTGAGAAAAAAACTTTACCGACAATTCTTTGCTAAATTCCTGAGAGAAGATAAGGCAAAGCGCGACTTTCTTCTTGGATTCCTCTGGTAGATAATAATATAACAAAGGTGGACCTAAAACCTTTTGAAGTCAATCAGCTGCTATTAAACATGGACTATAACTCCTCTCAAAAAGCCCTGATGTCACATGAATCCAAAAGCAAAACATCGTCGCAGCCAAATCGAGTGACAAAATCTTACAAAAATCCTGACACTAAAGAAGGCAACTGGTGCAAGAAGCATCACCCGGGATAGCAAACCGGTCATATTTGGTACGAGTGCAAGAGGCTAAAAGAATTCAATTTAAACCGTCCCAAGAAAACTCATAATAGGAACGAGGCTCATGCGACATACACAGACGATGAAGAGGTCAGATACTGTTGGTATTACGGCGGGTCACTTGTTTGCTAAGGCCTTGGTCAATAGAGAAACATGATCTATTCCCCCTTTCTTCTTCTCTCAGCTATTTAACTATTTATACAGGAAGGCATCGATGACATAGACATGCTACTACGTCATCCCAGTTGACCTCAACGCGCGCCAATATTTTGGTGACATCATTCATTGTACCGACAAATACTCTCCTCTTTAGCTTGATACCTGGGCAACGTTTCAAATGTATCATCATGAAGATCGCTAGAGAACCTCTCAACTTGTACCGGATTTGTAGCATCAAGTTCTGGTCAAGGAGGGAACTGTGGTGATGGATTGCAAGTTATCTGATGGTTCTATATCCTTATTTCAGATCTCTGATATATCATACGTTTTTCAATTGTACCGTCCTATTTTCATGGAAGAAAGATCTTAGGGATACAATTTATCAGATGATGGAAAGTCCATAAAAGTCCTGAAGAATAATAAAGTTTTTCTTGAAGCAAAATTTGATAGGCCTTTACCATCTATTCCTCTGAAGTCGAAGATACCGCTTACCTTATGAATTCTGGCATGAAGCTTTATGCAATTCCGCACCATCGACAATCGCTGAAACAGAAAATCCCTCACAGACTCTTCTATTATACCTCCTGACCCAAAATATTTTAAATGCGAAGCATGCATCATTGCTGAATTAAATTGCAGCAAGCCAAGCTCTCGAACAACTACATACAATCCGACCTGTGTGGGCCATTTCCAGGCCTTTCATACAATGGTACTCTCTATTATATCACAAGTATCGATGATGCAACCTGATTCTCATCAATTTGATATTTTAAATAACTATCGACCGCATCGTAGAAATGAAGGAGCAATACGATTCTAAAGTCTATTATTTTCGAACCGACCATGGTGGCGAATGTTTTAATGAAAAACTAGCTAGACTCTTCGCTCAGAAGGGAATAAGACGTGATGTTACACCACCATACTCTCCAGAATCCAATGGCGTTGCTAAACGACTGAATCGATCAATTGGTGAAGGCATTCGTGCAATGCTCTTACCACTCAAAGACAAAAGATTATGGGCAGAAACTGCAAGAATATCCATACACGTTAAGAATATGCATTCCCATAGTGCCTTAAAAAACGGCTTTGCTTACTGAGTTTTACGCATAGTCAAAATTTTTCAATACATTATTCGCATCTTACAATATCGGTCTAACTGCCGACTCTGATTCCACCTATCAATCTATATCTTTGAACCCTCAATTTTCAGTATTACAGACCAAATTTAGAGACTGTGGATCGCTCGACCTCGAGAATTATTTTTTCCTGTTCTTTATCTTGCCTGCTGACGTGACACCGAAAGAAAGATAATTACTGGATCAAATTTATCTTGTACACTTTGGCAGAAGACCTGATGTAGTTACAAGAATTACCAAATACTACATGACAGCAAATAAACTCTTTTGGCTTGCGGAGCTGGCAGTAGACAAGAAAGAATCAAGTGGAATCAAAGTGGCCAATCAATTATTCGTGCCGTATTCTGTTGTCTTTGTTGATGTTTCTTTGTCTCCAGTCATCTTTGTTCCCTTGTGTTTGTGCTTTATTTAATTCAAAATACTTGAATCATACTTCTAGGACAACTCCCGGACATACTCAATCTTTGTCATTAGAGAACGAAGCCTTAAAAACTCACCGTATTGAAAACATGGGCAAGAGGGAAGGTCGAAAACGCAGGCTCATAGACGAAATCACTCAGTATCCATCTACTCCTACACAAAACAATGATCGTAGCTGACCACAGTATTAGACTATTTGCGAGTCCAATTAACTCGGATGTAACCATTCAAATATCTGACAAAACCATCCATGCTCATCGATTCGTTATTTGCAGCCAATGCGAGTTATTGAGGGAAGAATTCGATAGTTCTCCTTCTGACTTCCAGGCGACGATCAGGTGTAAAAATCCTAAAAATGAGAGGAAAAATGCGAATATTCCGCAACCTAGCCACCATGATAGAAGTTACCGTGAAACTAGATTTATTCCGAAAACGATTAGTTTTAATCATGGAAGCCCAGCAGCTTCCTACAGATTTTTTGAATATCTATATACTGGGACTTATTCAGACCAATTATCTACTGATGACTTACAAGGTGAGGCAAATATTTACCTGTCTTTGATATTTTTCTGACAATATTAGAGGACCCTGAGCTCCTAAAGCATGTTCGTACGTACATAGTGGCGACGATGTTTCAAATACAAGACCTTGCAACTCTGGCGACCAAGAATTTTCAGACTCAACTCCGTGGTACCTGTCTCGATGCTTCGTTTTCCACCTGTGTGCGGGAACTCTATGCAAGCACAAATTCATCTGACGATCTCATACGGTCGGTCGCGCTGGCGGCTGCCATCAGCGCGCCACAACCCTCTGATGAATCTCACATCGACGTCGATTCTATGAGGGTTCTGAAGTTGGACTGTTTCAGAGATATCCTGTGCCAGGGTGGTGATTTTGCCGTGGATTACTGCACAGCTGTCGTCGATCAGTGTGTCAATGACGCGAGGGAAGATGAGCTTAAACACTTCGTGTTACGATGAGAGCAAATTGAGAGTTGGTATTTGAACGTGTGAATATTAGGTGAGGAAAATATAGAGTAGTTCCAGACTTCTCTTATAAGTAATTTCAGATATAAGTTATGTAATGAGCTTGATTGATTTAATAGAAGACCGTGACAATAAGTAAAAGTG